>PVIW01007267.1:0-74985 GCA_004026585.1 Noctilio leporinus | reverse complement strand
ACAAATATCATATGGTCTCACCCATTACGGGACAATAATGAGCAAAACTAACAACAAGCAGAGCAGAACCAAGTATATGAATGCAAGGAATACGCCTTCAGTGGTCAGGGGGAAAGGGGTTGGGGGGAAGGGGGCGGCAGAGGCGGGGAAGGGGAGCAGCTTAGACAAGAACCTAGTATAAAGGAACCATGGACATGGACAACAGGTGGGATTGACTTTGCGGGGAATGGGTGGGTGGGGAGGGGGACAGAGGGGAGCAAAAAGGGGATGGATGTAATACAACAACAATAAAATTTTAAATAATTAATTAATTAATTTAAAAAAAGATACAAGAAACATTGAACATAGGACAATGATGCCTCAGTCTCCTTCAAAATAGGCACCTTGGGACCTCACACAGTTCTCCCAATCACTATCAGATGCCCTGTCATATTTTCCTGAATCTCATCCATAGTTTTAAATCTCTTCTCTTTCAAATGTTATAGTTTAAGGGAAAGCCAGAAGTCACAGGGCACCAAATCTGGGCTGTAAGGGGTCTAAGCCACTTGGGTGATTGGATGTTTTGGCCAAAAACTCTGCACAAGAAAAGATATATAAGCAGGTCTGTTGTTTTGATGAAGCTGCAAATCACCAATTTCCCATAGCTATGACCTGAATCATTGGAATAGTTTCCACAGATAAATGTTCAAGCTTAATGTGAAATTCAATGCTGATTCATTTCTCTACTTGCTCAGTCAACTTGAATATGATGGCCACACAGTGCACATGTTCACTCGGTGTTGCCTACTGCCCCCACTGACAAGTATAATGAAGTCATCATTGTTTGCACATGTGCCTTCCAGTCCACTCTCTTGGCTGCCCAGTTACATTGATGTTGCACAAACCGTTCTCGTTATATTAATAATGGTTGGACTTTTTCCAGACAGACCTCATATGCCTGGAAAAAAGATCCCACATGCTCCATAGAAGAACAGTTTTGCAGCTTCTTTTATGCATTCAAAATTAAGGAAGAAAATTACACAGAGGTGGGAGAAAGCAAGACTGAGATTGGATTACAGGATAATTATGATTCTGTGCTCTCTTGAGGGTGGTTATTGCAAAGGTACATTAACCTAGATGCACAGAAACAAAGGACAGGGCTTGATTAAGGTAGAGATAAACCTTTTACGAAAAAGTTACATGCCCGAGGTGTGGACACCGACCATGGCTTACCAAATTAGGCATTTACCCTATGAGGTTACTTTTCACAAGACCCCCTTATTTATTTACAGTTTCCCCTTTTTGTTCATAAATCTTTCTGAAAGATGCATTGATGGCCAATCTTTTAAGGAGACAGTGTATCACACTCAATTTTCATAATCTCTTTTATAACACGTCATTGAAGAATTAGTATATGAATATCCAGTCATTGTAAGTTCACTAGTGAACAAAGATTTAATGGACCAGAATTTTAAGGGAGTTTCTCACTGTCCACAAGTTCCAGGAACAGACTTTGGACTTCACATAGAAAGTACTCAATGGTTATGGCTGTCTGCCCACAAGAATCAAAGCCCCAACCAACATCCATCTGAAGCTCCTGCGTCCCACCCACCACATGCCACAGTATATCAAAGAGTGTTTTGACTCCTGGTTGACATGTGTTATTTTTTATTCAATTCTGAAAGAGTGGAATGTTTTCAGTGGTTGAGAAAATGGCCATGAGGCATTAATTTTGTGCATAAATAGATTATTAAGTTCTACATTTGTTGAAGTGATTTTCTATATATGTATTTTAGTCATCTGCAGATCAGAACATTTTCACATTGCATACATCAGAAGTCCAAAGAAAACTTCAGTCAACAATTTAGTTAATAGCCAGCCCAATTTGAGGAACCCCTCAAAATACCCAAGACAAAGCCATAGTAAACAACAACTGGACTGCATGCAGTTTAGATAGTGTAATTAACACCCTTGTGCCATTATGTGAATTGATAGGTTTTATAAGTTACTTTCACTAGCAGCCATACCTATCATTGTGAACATATGCCTTTACTAACATGATGGCATCTAATCTTTATGTCAGTTCTAAAGATAGTTACTAGCTTTCTGATAATCTTTAAGACTTGACATAGATCTCTGCTAAGAAATATGCCAGAACAATGATAATTCTGCTAAGCAGCTGATTGACTTGAGGACTGAGGAGGAATTGCCAATCAGCCATAATTTACACAGAGTATGAAGAGTGTTTCTGAGAAAAACTATTTTCTCTCACATGTTTTCTCTAACAGCTTGCTCATATCATACTCATTGTAACGAATGACAGAATACCACATGGAAATAATCCCTGTATCAAATACAGAACAATCCAATTCTACCCATTTAAAAATTTCCACTAAATTTAAAAAGTTATTTACTATATATGTATAAAGCATCTATATGTGCATTTTCTCTATTTCTAATACAATATTACAAGAGAGATATTATTCCCATTTATAGATTAGAAAAGTAAAGTTCAGAGGCATTTTTACTTTTCCAAAGCAGCTTAGAAACAGCCAAGTCCAGACACATCCCTGTCTTCCTGGCTCCGAGCCTACCCTTTCTTTTTCCACCCCTGCACTGCCAATCCCCAGGTGGGCTGCTTTCCCTTCCTATTTTATTCTTAAAATGTAACCCTTGGCTCTACAACCTAAGAAGACGATGTTACTTAAGAAAGACATCATTCCAATAGCTTTAAACATTGTGGAAATATCCTCATCAACAAATTCTGATAGAAATTTAAAAAGCAACAACAACAAAAATGTTCCCAGAATTTCCATTTCCTGCATCCCTTTCATGTCCCTCCCCCGTATTCTTCTATCAGGGTAACTTGACACAGGGAACCTTAAATTTCTATGGTGTAAAGTTCTTACTAAAACCTTGTATAAGTCTTTACCATGGTCCCCCAAAAGCACCAAGATACCCAACTGCTGCATTATGACCAGTTTACTGGAGCTACTTGGCTGGCAAGAGCAGGGAGAGAGAGAACATTTATAATTATCTCTGTCACTCTATTGACAAGAATGAAAAGATAATAAGGGCTATAAGCTATTAAAATATGAAAGGAGAAACAGGTGTGAAAACTTTAAATGATGGAATCAAAGCTGAAGAGAAAGAAAGAAAACCTCTGCTGGAAAGTAGACTGAAATAACCCTTCCCTGAGCTGAAATCACTTCTGGGGAGGTCTCTAATGCTTTTTCACAGGACTGGGATCTGGCTTGATTTTTTTTTTAATATGGTCAAAAATATCATAACCATTGGCATTTATCTTGCCACATTTGTCAAGGTAGGTATGAAGCTTTCAGAACCTTGGAGTCAGAGAGGTGAAAAAACTTGTTAAGATCACAGTTAGAAAGCACCTGCACCCTGGTGCAAACCCAGGTGTCTGGGAAGCAAGGTTTGCATTCTTAACCACATCCTGATTGCTAGTCGGGATTACGCCTACATTACCACTGGTAAACAGTATGGACATCATCATGTAAGAGAAAGACATAGATTGGAAACCTCTCTTTTTCTATCTGTAGGACCTTTGGCAATATTTTGAAACTTTGTTTTATCTGAACAATGGGATAATAATACTTGCAAAAATGCCTAAATAGGAGCACTAAACACCATGCCAAGCACAAAATAGCTTACTTGTCTGTTTTAGTCCCTGTCTTTAAAATGCCCTTGGAGCCCTGGCTGGTAGCTTAAGGGATAGGCACCGGCCTGCAAACCCAAAGGTTGCTGGTTTGATTTCCAGTCAGGGCACATGACCAGGTTGCATGCCAAGTCTCCAGCTAGGTCCATAGCTGAAGGCAGGTGAAAGGCAATCATACATTGATGTTTCTCACCCTTTCTTCCTTCCTTCCTGCCCTTCTCTCTAAAAAAATAATAAATGTAAAAAAAAAAAAAAAATGCCCATGGAGCCATGACTGGTGTGGCTCAGTTGGTTGGGCATCATCCCACAAAACGAAAGGTTGCAGTTCTGATTCCTGGTCAGGCAAGGCACATGCCTGGGTTGTGGGTTCAGTCCCTGGTTGGGGCATGCAGGCGAGGCAACCAATCAATATTTCTCTCTCACATCGGTGTTTCTCTCCCTCTTTTTCTCCCCTCTGATCACCCTCTCTAAAAATGAATACATAAAATATTTTCAAAAAATAAAATATCCATGGAAAATGTTTTATAACTTTATTAGAAATGTCCTGATCATCTAACTTAATACGCACTTGCATCAATTACATGGCTAAGAGAAAACAAAACACATACTTACAAGACCATCCAAAGTTAAAAGGTATACTTAGAAGAAAAAAGTGTATAAATTATCTTTGTTAGTTGAGCTTCATTCAAATAAATTGAACTTATACACCATGTTCCAGGGGCATTTGCTTTGAGGGATTTGAACAGCAGAAACTTAAACTGATAAATATCTCACATCTGCTTTGATTTGACAACCGTAGCAAATGTTCTGACTAAAGGTGTTTCCCATTTGACATGTTTGCTTCATCCTATTTGTGGTAACTTTAGCTACATTCAGAAGCTCCAATAACTGGCAACAATTCTCACTAGTACCTCTCTCAATCATTTGTAACAAACTCAATTTTAATTTTATAACAAACTCCATTGTGAAACCATCCTGCCAGGTGTCAACCCTTGATGGAGTGGATTGAGTAAAAGAGAATATACTTTCATACTGTGGTATTTCCTGAACACTCGAGGCTTCTTTAATTAAACTCAATCAGATTTTCAGCAATCTCTAGTATATCTTGTTTTCCATATATTTATTGATTTTGGAGAGAGAAAAAGGAAGGGAGAGGAAGAGAGAGGCGGAGTGAGGGAGGAAAACATCACTATGAAAGAGAAATATGGATTGGTTGTTCACCATAGACACCCCAACAGGGGATCAAACCCGCAACCTAGGTTTGTGTCCTGACCAGGCATGAACCCACAACCTTTTTGTGTGCAGGCCAATCCTCCAACCAGCTGAATTACCCAGCCAGGGCACAACCTCTGTATCTTGCTTCCCAGTTATGAACCTTAAAGAAAAGAACACGAAATGTTTCCAATAATCTAGCCAATTATTTACTCTTCATGACTCACATTGTTCACATTGTCTTGGATTCACAAATATAGGAGCTGGTTTGAAATCTCCAGAATTCCCCCTGGTGAAATTTGAAAGAGACCCCTTATATGGAGGGCAAGGAGAGACCTAAGGAAGAGGCAGACCACTCCAGATTGATGGGTGGAGGGTTGAATAAGCAAGGGAACTTACAGGCTTGTCTTGGGTGCAGCAAGACAAGATCTTTGCACCTCCCCACCAGAATCTTAAAACTTTATACAGAAGCCTTATTTGGGTTCAGTTGCATGATCAGCTCAAATGATTTCAATAACCCCTTACTCTCTCCAGGCAAGGTTCTTGGAACAACTCCTAGTTGGGGAATGGTGGGCAGAAAGTACATTCCAAGGACAGGGGTGGGGGGCAGGGGAAGCCTCAAATTGCCCAGGCCCAGATTGCAGGTCAAGGGGTGGTCATGTTCTCCCAGTGGCCTCTTCCACAATTCTATCCCTTGTGACCAGGTTTTGCAATCTCATATGTCCCCCTCTCCTGCCATGTGCCCTGTCAGCAAGAGGTTTCACTAGCAGGGAGGTGGCCGGGTAGGCAGCTGTCCAGCTGCACTAGAGGCAAATACCACAACAACAATATAGGCATGTGCAGGTTGAAATAATAATCCCCAAATTAACAATTTTTTGCCACCATGAGCCACATAATCCAAACCATTAAGTCTCCTAGGCTGGGGGTCAGGTCATTCGGGGTGCTCACTTGCCTTCTCATATGATTTAATGAAGATGATGCGTTAGCTGACTCAACAAGTGAACATACAACATTATGCTTGGATAATTGATGGTCCTGGCTGGGTGGCTCAATTGGTTAGTGCACCATCCTTATATGCTAAAATTGCATGTTTGCTCTCCAATCAGGAGACATACAAGAAGCAACCAATGAATGCATAAATGGGGGAAACAACAAATTGATGTCTCTCTCTTGCCACCTTTCTCTCCCTGTCTTTAAAAAATAAAAATTTAATTAAAATAATTGCACTTGTGGCCTGACCCTCAGATGTCATTGTGGCTGCAGCCTTGGGACTATGACCTCATGGAACATACTGTACATGTTGGCCAGGGGAGGAGCACTGACAGGTGTGAGGAGCTAGACTGGGGATGGGATATGTAATACCAGAATTTCCACCTTTTCCCCCTTCTCAATGGTGCATGTCCCATTCCAGGCATAATGCATTTCAAAAGATCCATCTTGTAGCAGGACAACTGAATCCCATTGGCAACTGAGTGGTCCCTGCCCCAACCAGGGGTACAAAGTAACTCATCCATCCCAGTGAATAACCCATTGCAAGTTCTAGTCGAGAGCATCTTTCCCAGCTGTTATGGGACTTGGTGTCCTCAGCAGCATAGTACATTGATATACAGTGAGAGTCGTGGCAACGGCTACTTCCTGAGATTCCCATACCTTTATAGCGTTTGGTATGCCAGCAGGGTTCCCCAGGCTGTCCCCAGGCTGGAATATGGGACAATAGTTCTTACAGGTTGATCATTCAAATGGATTAAAACCTGGAATAGTACTTAAGTCTACCTAGCAAAGGGGGCATTACCTGTGAGTAACTTAATCTGCTTCATGAATATTCCACTATTCCTTTCTGCCAGCCCTACTACTTGTGGGTTATAGAGGTGATAGAACCTCCACCGAATATCAGGTTCTTTTGTCTGGTTTTGCATATCATGGCCTTTGGAACGTGACCCCCAATCACTGTATGTTCAATGAGGTTATCTGTACATGGTACTCAGCTTTTCTAACCCTCTAATGGAGGCAGCCCGGTTTGCTCAGCAACAGGAAAAAGTATGGCATCTAACAGGTGCATTAGCGGTATCCACACAAACCAAGCCGCATTTAGAACCTCAAAGATAGCCAATATAATCAATTTGCAATCCCTCACTGGATGGAAACTTTGGTTTATGGCCTCAGACTCCTTTGGCAGTTTGCTTTGGGCATTATTTAGATCACACAGGACATGCGGTTTAACTGTAGTAACCAAGTCACTGTATTTCAAGGGCAATCTGACTTATAATATGCCATCCCTTTCACACACCACGGTGGCCATTCTTTCTTTGCACCCAACCTACTCCCTCTGCTGAGAGTCAGTTATTAGGACTCAAACCTGGGCTGGGGCATCAGTATCGTGATTGCCAGGCTGCATTAGCACCTCCAAGTGCAGATGCGGAAGGCAGGGACTCAGCTCAGGCTTACCTCAGGCTCTTGCAAGCAGGAGAACTCAAAAGTCTTTCCACCTGTTTTCTGACCCCACAAGGGCTTAATCATGATCATCCATCCCTTGGTTTCTCATTGTCTAAACCTTAACGTTGATTCCTTCAGAGCAGCCCAACTGTCAAAGCCAAGCAAGAGTCAACAGCCAGGGCCCTGAGTTCAGCCTCTTGCTGCTGAGGTTCATTCCTGTTTCCATCCAGAGGGTGTCAGTATTGGGATGAATAGCAACTGCAATCTTTGTGGATGAGTTCTCTCATTAGACCCATCTGTAGATCACACATCACTGGGAATTTCTCACATTCCCTCTCAACAGATCGCAGGTGTGGCCACGGAAATTGAGGTGGCTACATTTGGAGACTATGTGCACACCAGGATCTATAGGGCCTAGGAGCATGCGTATTTCTATTGGCAGTCAACTGGTGGGAAGGGTGCTCGTCTGCTGCAAATAGGGATGCCACTTAATCAAAGTAGGATTTTGAGCCTTGGTAGACTGAGGTGGGTGGACAGAAAATATTCTCAACCCACTTCTTGACAGGAAGGAACGTTCTCACCATGATATGCTGGCCTTCACAAGAGGCCAAATCTAGAAGAGTACTGTGTACACAGCTATAAGCTGTTGCTTTAAGGGGGTGTATAGGGGTTTTGCTCCCCCCTTCAGAGCTGGGACCACAATTCGGGGGGTACTCTCTCCTAGTGTTGTCTGCCACAGTGCCTGACCCATGCCTTCCAGAGTCACAGACACATCTATCTCAAAGGGTAGCCCTGCTTGGGAGATGCGCAGAGCTTTAATCAGCTTCACTAGTATTTGTGCCCTCCAAAGGTGGCTTTCTGAACAAACCAGCATCATCAGTATCTTATCCCACAACTGGATTCAGCATGGTTATCAGTGCCCTGTACCAGGTGTTAGGAGTAGACTGTAGTATTTTGGTTTTTGTTTCTGCAGTGAAGGTGGCCTGATCAGGACCTTCAAAGTTAAGGGCATAGATATCCTGTCTCATTACCAATTCCCTAGGAATTTGTCATACCTCCTCTATAGATTCCCTGAGTCCCACGTGCCCAGCCAGGGAAATCTCCCTCATTGGGCCAGCCTCACAACAGGCTAGAATAACCCAATCTATAAGATAGTGAGTACTGGCCCTGGCTGGTGGCACAGTGGATAAGGTGCCAGCCTAAAAACCCAAAGATCGCTGGTTCGATTCCCAGCCAGGGTTGTATATATCGAACATAACCAGGTTGCAAACCAGGTCACCAGCCAGGTCCGTACCTAGAGACAGGTGAAAGGCAACTATACATTGACACCTCCCTCCCTTCCCCTCTCTCTGAAAATAATAAGTAAAATCTTTGAAAAAGAAAGAAAGATAGGGAGAGGTAGAGGCAAAGATGGGGAGCAGCTTAGACAAGAACCTAGTATAAAGGAACCATGGACATGGACAACAGGTGGGATTGACTTTGGGGGGAATGGGTGGGTGGGTGGGGGGACAGAGGGGAGCAAAAAGGGGATGGATGTAATACAACAACAATAAAATTTAAAAAAAAAATAAAAAAAAAAAAAAGAAAGAAAGAAAGATAGCAAGTACCTTGAATTGAACCTTCCCTCTCCCCCAGTGTCATACAGGCACCACTGGAGAACGGGGTATATGGCGATGTTCATTTTCTTTGCCTCCTGCTGACCAAAGAAATGTCATACCCCCCCACACACACACATACATACACACACACACACACACACTTTCCATTCCATTCAATTCTGGTGTCCTATAGCTGCACCACTGATCCCTGGATATTTTCCCTGGCCTTGTGCTGGAACTTGGCAGTTATATCAGTAAACTCTTTGGGAGTATATTTTCTAATCTTGAATGTTTCTTGAATTGGGGGCTGCCGGGCTGACTGGACTTTTGCTTTCCTTTGTGTTAGGGGCCAGATGGCTCAGGGAGTTTTGTCCATTTCACTGTCAATCACCATACCCTCCTCCTCATTCTCCTTACTTTCCCAGGGATTCCACCTCTTAACACCCTAATCAGGCTCTGTCACAACGCTCAAACCCTAATTTATGGCGACTTGCACCCTCCTAGCTTTGCTGTTGAAAGTCTCCAAGTTCTTATCCTGTTATCCCACCTTGTCTGCCAGACGGAAGCTAGCAGAGTAGTAAACAACCACACTTCCTTTTCTGACCTCAGCTCTTGTTACAACTCTAACTCAAACTTCAGCCTCCAGCAGGGCATAGGTGGCAGGCGAACTGCCCACCAGGAGGCCAGAGCACAGCGGCAGCCAATCTCTTCCCTTCTTTGCTGCAGTGTGCTGTGTGCCGCCCCTCCAACAAGCACATCAAAGCAGTGGGTATTTTCCAGACATATGTACTCACACAGCAGTGCACAAGCATTTAACATATTGATGGGCCACCCCTCCCCACATAGATGCTGAACACCAATGCAGGATTTCCCTCAAGGATGCCATCTCTCAAAAACCACTTACTCTCTCAAGGTTGTGTCCTTAAAACAACTCCTGGTGTGGGAATGGGGGGCAGACCATAGATTGTAAGGCAGAGGAGGTAAGGTGCCTCCAATTGCCCAGGTTTAGCTTTCAGAACAACCAGCAGTCACATCCTCTCGATGACCTTCTCTAACAGTAGGATAGTACCATGAAGAAAAGCACAAGTACATAACTGCCCAAAATAAAGAATAATCGAGACTTCTTGTCATTGGTGGCTCCTACAGAGGGTAAAAAAGTGGCATATTTCCTTGTTCTGCAACAAAGTAGACATGAAGAAGTTCAATTACATGTGAATTATCCCATCTTCATACAATATTTTTCATATGTCAACTAAAAGGGGTCTAACAAGAAAAAGAAGTTTGTTGGTGGTGGTGGTGGTAGTGGTTGGTTGGTTTAAAAAAGAAATTTATTCCCTCACAGTTCTGGAGGCTAGAAGTCCAAAATCAAGGTGTTGATAGGGTTGGCTTCTTATGGAGGCTCTGAGGGAGAATCTGTTCCATGCCTCTCTCTTGTAGTTGCTGGAAATCCTTGGCATTCCTTGACTTGTAGACACATACTGTATCATCACATGGCCTTCTCCCTGTGTATCAGGGTCTTCCTGTTCCTCTACTCTATATACAGATGTTATAACCCCTCCTCTGAGTTCTGCAGGCTATGGTTCAGTTTTCTCTACTGGGGACTCAGTGATGCCAACTCCACCCAAAGAACTCTATTTCTATTCCGGATTGTGATCTGAAGACCATTCTTTGTTGCTTTAGCATTTAGTTAAGACTTCTTTAAAAATAGGCTTCAGTTTTCCATAGACCTCCAAGAGTCTCTTCAGCAAGTCTATGTGCTTGAATGGGAAACAGTAAGAAAGGGGGCATTTGGGGGACAGACTTTGTTCTTTCATTTGGCTTGGCAAGGTTGCTTAAGTCTCCTGTGGTCAAATAAGCACTTAGAAAATGGCCAGACTTGAACTGGAATCTCTCCTAAGAGAACTTCAAGCCAGGGAGAAAACCTGAGTAGCAAAAACTGTGAAGTAGTCCATGGGGACAAAAGCTCGGTGGGAGTTAGGAAAGGTTATTTTGAAGATGGCTGGACAGTGGACAAGGCCTCTGCCTGCTCCTCTGAAAAATATACAGACGCCTAGCAAGAGAAGCAGCATTTGGGCACCTGCCACATAGTAAGCATTGACATTTAAGAGAGGATTCTAATAGCCCACAAAAATGGGGAATCCTTTACCTCCTTTTTCGCTAGTCCTCCTTTTCTACCTGAATTCTGAAGAAACTGGAGTGAAAGAGCTGGCCTACCATCTCTACAGTCCAGATCCATAAGTATAAGTTCTGACTTCAATGTAGAAAGAAAAATGAGGTCAGAAATTGGATTTGAGATTAAATTTTTCAAGTGCATTAAATTGCACTGGACTTGAATATTCACTCCTAAAATGATCTAAAAGCAATAATAACCTGTCTGAGGCATGCTAAAGGAAAAAACAGGAATATATAGCAGAACATAACTGAAGGAAGTGGCCAAAGAAAAATAAAACTACTTTCATACTTCTTAGAGTTCAGGCTATTTAATAAACCTGGTATGTTACCAAGAAATGGAATCCAAGTTGGATAAGGAAGGAAGTGAAGACAAAGAAGAGCTGAAAAATGGAAGAACACAGACAGTTCACTACACTGAGTGTCACAATAAAGCCAAAAACAGTTTCAGTGGGGGTCCTTGAGTAGGTGAGCTGGAAACCCAAGAAGAGTGGAGGGTCTAAGTTAGCAATTTCAAAGTCATGGCAGTTTGGCACAAGTCCAAGTTATAACCTTAGGGAAATTGAGTAGCTGAGGCTACATAAAAGAAAAAGCTTATCCTGGCCAGTGTGGTTCAGTTGGTTGGAGCATCACCCCGTACACCAAATGGTTGCAGGTTCAATCTTTGTTTAGGCACGTAGGGAGGCAACCAATCCATGTTACTTTCTCATATTGATGTTTCTCTCTCCCCCTCCCTCCCTCCCTCCCTCCTTCCCTCTCTTTCTAAAAGCAATGGGAAAAAATGTCCTTAATGAGGATATTTTTTAAGTCTTTGATAAGTTCAAGTAACTGAGATAATGTTATATTTGTTATCCAACATGAATGGTTATGATACCTAGAAGATGAGAGAAGATGAGAAGATGAGACAGATAGAAGTACTGAAGCTTGTTGGTCTAGAAGCAGTCCTGAGGGCTGTGTGAGAAGTGAGGAGGACATATCCCTACCCACCAATTCTGGGAGACATAAACAGTCTCTGCAGTATCTCAGGGTCATGCCCAGAGTTATTGGGATTGTTTACCGAAGAGGCTAAGGATTTGGGGAAGTTTGTAAAAAATGAAACAAATTCCAGATGGTTCAATGGAGGGCTAGTGATCAGGAATAATAAGGTATTGATAGATAGAGTCAAAACTTGCAGAGAAATCTATATAGCATTTAAAGAATGTTAAGCAGGGAACATGACATATGGTCAAGTTTGTATTTTATTTGTCACTTTGGCATTTGTGTGGAAAACTTATGTGAGAGAGGCCAAGGTTACAAAAAAGGAGGCCATTTAAGAGACTGTTATTATAGTTGTGACAAGAAATCCCAAGAGCATGAAACTGAGTAGTAAGAATAGGGTGATTAAGATATATGTAGAAACTCAATCAGCTAGACTTCATTGAGTGGATGCAAGAAGTGAAAGAAGGAAGAATTTACAAAGGCTCTCAAATCTCTAACCTGAAGAATTTGCTGATTGGTGGGTGTAATGGAGGAAAATCAGATTAATGGGGGGAAATGTTCAGATTTGGACATTATGTCAAAGACTAAAGGCTTGAATTGACCCCAGTGTTCATTTCCCCTCTACATTATAACAGAGTGGCTGGTTTTAGTTTGGCACATAGCCACCCAAAATAAAGATAACATTTAACACTTGTAGCCAGACTTAGCCAAATGACTGAATTCTGGCTAATGGTATATAATATAACTTTGTTGTTTTAGGTTGTGTCTGTGACCTCCAGGAGGTGTCTTTAAAAGAAGGGTGGAGTTTTCTTCATTCTTCCTTCCTGCAGGGGGCATATAGACATACTAGCTAGAGCTCTATTAACTATCTTGGACTGTAAGTTTACTTGACCAAGGAAATCACAAAAAGCATAACTGCAAAATAGAAAAAGCCTGGACTTTGACTTCTTACACATGAAAAATAAAGAAATTTCTACTTGCTTAAGCTACTGTTATTTTGTGACCTTCCGTCAGTCGAAGCTGAATCTAATCCTAATAAATACCAGATAGATGTGTTCATTTTGAAGTGTTTGCAGAACATCAAGGAGGCATCCACAAATGGATAAGCAATCAGTTCTGGAGACAGGATCTGTAAGTGACCAGCACATAGGTCATTCCCTGAAAGCAAGTCCATATGATTTTTCCCAATAGCCTTTATAGGCCTAGAGGTAAGACTGAAAAGTTAATAAATGTTCATTTAGACATTCACATCAAAATTCATTTTCTAAACCACTTAGGAATCAATGTTAACTTTTATTTAAAAAGATTTCCTTTAAAGATAAAAAATTTACCAAGCTATTAATTTTTTAATTTATTAGAGAAAAGTAGAGAGACATTGATTTGTTGTTCCACCCATCTACCCATTCATCAGTTGCTCACTGTACTCATACATGCCCTAATCAGAGATCAACTCCACAACCTTGGAATATTGGGAGTACTCTCCAATCAACTAAGCTGCATAGGGAGGGTGCTTACTCTTTATAAGGCACTCGGACAATGTGAGGATGGTATAATCAAAACCCCTTTTATAAGTAAAATTAAATGAGGAATAATCTCATGTGTCAAATACAATGCAATGGATAGAATAAATTTATACTCAGAAAAAAAAATATGTACAAAAAAAAAATTAACTCTGAGCAAATGCATAGCAGCATAATTGTTTACAGACTCAAAAATAGACGCTTACAAATATGAGAAAATATATGTGTAGCCACCTGTTAAACTTGCTAAATTGTTAATCCCACTGTACAAAATATTCTATAAAGAATGCTCGGGATTTATTTAAGTGCTATTTTGAACATTTGAAAGCTTTCTTACTGTGTAGCCCTCATTAGAAGCTATAACATCTTTCCACAACTATTTCAAGTTAGTATCTTAGGAATCAGAGTGCTACCTTCAAATATAAATTATAAATTACATATAATGCTTCCAAATTTAAAGAGCTAGAAAAAGTGGTTCAAGTTATTCTGTATTCCCTAAAGAAAAATTTGAATAAATAAACTCACACCTACAGGTTTGGTTTTGTAGCATTAGGTTTTAATCCCAGGCTATCTGGCCTTTCTTCCCTATCACTTGCCAATGAGCACTCAGAGATTACAAAAACTATTTTAATGTAAGACTCAGCAAACTTAATTATGGAGGAAATCGACTATGAAAATAAAAATCACAACATGTATCTCAGCTTGTTATTAATTTTGTGCTTATCCCCTGATTAGAAGAGGCATGGCCCCTCATGCCCTCAGGAGCACAGGCTTGAAGGCAATTAGTGGCTGCCAATCTCAAGACTCAAACCCACATCCACCAAGGAAACGAGATGGAATCCCTTTGTGCCTTAAGTCCATGTGGCTTCAGGGCTCAGTTGAGTCAGTGACAAGGAATTGAACCCATCTTCATGGTCCTGATGCAGAGGTTCTTCATCAAGGAGCATCAGAAACCCAAATCAATCAGGAATTAATTAAAATAAATTCATAGCACTTTTGAGGTTTGAAAGCTCCTATGCAAAGAATAAGTGTTCCCAGGAAGAAAAAAAGAGATAAATGAGAGTATCTGATGATAAAACAGGCTGAAGAACCTTAAGACCTAGAATTTTAGTTTTGTTCTGATACTAATTGGCTGAGTCTGCTTCTTCCTATGTAAGGAACTGGCCTGAGATGATCTGAATGGTCTCTTCCAAATTTAAAAGTGTATGAATTGGGAATTACAGATTAATGCTATGAATTTAGCACTTTGCTGGAAACTTCATGAACATAGTACACTCATTTATTGTCTATTCCTCTTGATCTTGGTCTCCAGAAAATATTTAACTCAAATGTTTTTCTCCACAGAAAGTTTTCTATCACTATCTCTCTCTCTCTTCAATTGATGCTGGATCTTTCAAACCAACATTTTACATTATTCTCTTTGATATTTAGAATGATGTTATTTGCACTTGTAAAAGTGCAAAGGGAAGGTATCACCAAATGCAAAACTTTCCATTAAGGAATCTTCCATTTAGCAATTAAACATGCTATTGGGTAAGGTATGGTATAGTAAAGTGATTAAATGCATACTAAATCATGTGGGTTGTTAAAGGTTATTTGGTTGTTTGGGGTCTCCTAGGATACCGACTTATTTTTCCACCATCCCACACATCCTCTACATTCCTAATGAAGCCTTTGGAATAAGCTTGACTTTTTAAGATTCCCAGCCCTCTCTTTCTATGACTTCACCAAATCATTAAAAATCCAAAGCTATTTAGCATAATTTAATATATTAACAAGATTTGTAACCCGTATCCAAGGATATAACCTTGTTTGTTGTAACAACCACCTGAATAGTCCAAAAGTCTATTCAAAGAAAAAAGCAGACCATGTCAAATTTTCAGTAGTTTTATTGAAAAATGCCTCTTTTGTTTCAGAAATAAATAATATAAGGCAGTGAAATTCACAATCTGCAGTTAAAATATAAAAGCAGCAATTCTATGTTCATAGTCTTGCAAACATTTCCAACTGCTTTTGATAACTAAGAAACATGTTCTGGAAAAAAAAAAAGTTCATACTAAATATACAACACAAACATGCAATTCCATCTCTGCAGAATATTCTGCAATTTGGCATAAATGTTAGTGTGTCTAAAACAAGGAGGTTTAAGGAGGCAATATGAAATTGTATCCAGTTGATACAATAATTTCAGCTACATGGCTTAAGGTTTGTGGTTGTTAAAGATGTATAAGAGCATTCTACGCCATAATGGATAACAGGAGATAGAAGAAAGAGGAAGGTAAATAATTGCAATAGAATTGACTTTTCCCTTCCTTTTGGTTTTAGGAGGAGAATTACTTGAATCATGTTGTAATTGAATTGCAAATAACTGTGGGGAAAGATAAACAGCCCTCTTGAAATACGCAGTCATTCTGGGTTCCACAACTCACGGTTTAACCTAAGAGTTTCACCGAGGCTGCCCGCTGTACTAAGGAAAGGCACAAGGGATGTTCTCTCCTTGCAGCTTTTGTGAACCATATGTTTTGTAGGCATTTCAAGGGCGAAAGTAAAGATGTCTACAGACTGCATGCAGCTAGCTAGGCTTCCTGCAGAACAAGGTTCTCTACAGGAAAAATGGGGACTGTTGGATGAAGCGACACCGGAAGAAACATCGCAGATAAAACGTGCACTGCTCTGTCTGACCTGTAAAAGATAATCCCAACACCTCCCCCTGGCCTGGCCGCCCTGGGTGCGGCTTCAGGTTCGCTGCCCAACACCGCGGGGCAGGGCTCGCCGCCAGCGCGCTGGGGAAGGATGCTCGTCGCCAGGCTCATCAGCACCGTAGTCCTCATACTCTTCAGTCCGCTCAGGCTCCACCGGCACAATGAAGGGCTCGCGCTCAGGCAGGTAGGCCCCGCCCTCGGGCACGTACGGCTCTGTCCGATTCAACATTACAGTTATGGCATGATTTGGAAGGTACAGACATTGCAAAAGCTAAACCATCACCTGAGGTGATGGCACTCCAGTCTTACTTCCGTGACTATAAATATATAAATTACAATGTTCTGATTACTTCCATTGCATAAAGAATTTGGTCATGCTCAAATAAAGTAATGGCACTTTTTTTTTTTTTTTTTCCAACCTTCAAACATCCAGCAGTAAATACAATCATTGCACAAATACCTGGGAAGGGTCAGAGACTGAGCCAAAGAAGTGTAAACACAGAACCTAGGTGGGATTTTCATAAATCCCCAAGTGCCTGTTCATGACTTCAAACTCCTCAATTCAAAGAACAGTTTGGCAAGATGAGGAGGTGAGGGGAAGTACTGTTGGCTCCTAGAAACTGAACTCTGGAAGTAAGAATCAACTATCACCAGGTAATATACAGTACATGACATTTTCTGTGGCTGTCTCTCCCACAGACTGAGTTACAGTTGGTGGGTGAAGAACACCAGTGACTACAGCGAAACAAGAAGAAGAAAAGTGACTATAAAACTTTGGTTTGAAAATTGCAATTACAAAACCCAAATGAGAGTACATGTACACAAAAGAGTGATAATGAGACGCACACCCTGAACCAGACACGTGGCTAACAAGCAAGAAATGAGGCGATTCCATTCGGTGTTATTCCGGCAGAGAGCAAGCAACAGGCTTTGATGCAGAAGCTTACTGTAGAGTTGTTAAGAGAGTTTAGTGGACAGGATCACATACAAATCATTTACAAGCCACAATTAGTTTATTATTTACATAAGACATTTCTCTGAACCAGGTTAATTGTTTTTCTCACCATGGCATGATCTCCACTGGTTAGTAGTTTTATTACGAGCCTCTTTCTCAACCAAGGCTCCTTATGGCTGTGTGTTTGAACTTTTTTTTTTTTTTTAAATAATATTTTTCTACATTATGACTGAAATGCATCAGGCTCATAAACTAACATCACTGTTTTTGTCTCATTCAAGTTAGTATAGAGTCTCCACCCTCCTTTATGATGTTGACCCGCTTCATTAACCATATATCTGTGGTGAGATTTCCATACAGATTCATTTCCTAATAAGCATGTGCGCAAACATCTCAGAAACAGGATTTTCATGTATTCAAACTGTAAGCAGCACTGGCGACTTAGAAAATGTGTTAGCCGGAACCTGAAACAGGTCAAAGATGATAGTTTTTAAAAGTTGAATTACTATGCAAAAAATATATATACACATCCATCTAAGTATGTAATGGTTAAAGTATATTTATATATCCATATATTTCCAGTTATTTGCATATTCCATAAGGCAAAGATAATTTAAATTTATTTTATCAAGCACTAAATTATAATTTCATGAATAGGCTGCATGACAAATTGACATTAAGATCCATAACTTTTGGCCATACATAAGTATTCACATAAATATATAGATATATAGATATTTAGATATTCAACTACTCATGCACTATTTGCTAGTAGCCAACCATATCAAACAGCAGTATCATTTTTAAAACTTGCAAGATGCTTGAGGGTGCGCTGAGGAAAAAGTCACTGCTGACCACTGCAAGTCTTTATTTCCAGATCAGCATACGTCCCCATCCCCACATTCCCAAAATCAGACATAAGAGAACTGAAGCACTAGAATTTCACCACTAAATCCTTAAAAATATTACATCCCATATTTTATACATACACATTAATTCTACAGACAGTGTGAGACAGTGAATTAGTGTTGGTTGTTTGCATCAAGTTATCAAATACAGGGTGGGCAACATTTTCATATTTTCATATGGAAAATAATACAATAATAATAATAATACAAAAATAAACTCCACTTCACATGCTCACAGCTATAAACCTATTATTGCCCCACCCTGTAGTTTGCCTACATGTTAAGATTCCTAAAAAAAAAAATATATATATATATACACATATACATATGTGTATGTATATATATATATGTGTTTTTTTTTTCTTAGCAACCTACAATTCAACAGATCCCTGTTCCCAACCTTTAGGTTAAGGGAAAAAAGAAAAAACTCAATTGGTAGCATTCTTTGAACTTCTAGGAGAAATCAGAAAAAATTCATGATGTGACTTGGAAATTGCAGAAATATTGGAAGGGAAAGAAACTAACTATTCAACTCCTAACAGTAAAATAATGTTTTATGCTTTGAGAGAGAACAATATTACTACAAAATCAAAACACACAACTAGAAGAATTCATATCTTCAAGAACTATGCAAATCAATCTTCCTTCAATGCTAGGGAACTTCATTTCCATATAAGTTCCTTATTCAGGTGAATTTGGGCTCCTACATGGACAACCACATACCTGGATAGCCGTGCCCGTTGTATGGGATGCTGGCGCACTGGGATGAGTCACAGTATCCAGGAGGACCTGGGGGTCCTCGGATACCTGAGTTTCCAGGACGACCTGGGGGACCTGGGGGACCTCTGGAACCTGTGGATCCTGGTGGACCTGTTCTGGATTCTCCTTGTGGACCTAGTGTGGGGTTAAAACAAATATTTCTCCTCTTATTAAATACATCTCCTGAGGAAGCAACAATATTTTGATACCTCCACTGCCTCAAGACCAAACAACTCACTAGTGTATGGCACTGTTCATAGTACCTTATGAAATCACTGATATGAAACAAAATGTTGAACTTTCTTACCAGTGATTCATCAGGAGTTAATGCCAGAAATCCACCTCTGTTAATGATTTTATTCAAAGAATACTGACTCACTGAGAATTAATCCAAACTAAAGATATCAATGAGTTTTCCAGTTCACTCCCACTCTCACAGAGATTGCCTACCTGAAGGAAATGGCTATGTTAGCCAGGAAAACAGGGAAGTGCCTGAAACACCTGCAGATTATGTGAAGCAATGCTATTTCTGGGTCAAGTGATACTTACGGCTAACATAAATGTAAGCATGTAACCACTAGGGTGGACCCCACTTGCAAGGGTCTCATGGACATTATAATGAAGAAAAAAATCATTTTCAACCTAGCAAAAGAAATCCATAAAAGAACTAGATAGCTACTCTTTCTTTCCAAGGCACCAATAAATAAGCTGTAAGTGCAATCTTGTGATGACTTTTGAGTGTGAATATATTTTTCTCAGTCTACTAGCAAAATCTTGAAGAATACTAGAAAAAACAGGAAGTGACACCATTCTTAAAAGCTATGAAGCCAAACAAAATAAATAGGAATTGTATTTCAAAAAAACAATAGCAGCCCTGTGTGACACTGAAACTCATACCCTCATATATTAAAGTTACAGGGAATGCTTTAATAGAATACATTCAAACATTTTTTTTAGCAAAGAGAACATAAAAACGAGGTTATACACGTTGTACTTCTTGCTAAAATATATTCCATGATGGTAGCCATGGCTGAAGCTGATATTGATGAGGTTGTGAACCTCTTGGGAGGTTTTGTGCTCTCTCAGCATTTACTGTTTCATATACCAACAGACTCACCTGGGGGGCCAGGTGGCCCTCGAGCCCCTGGAGACCCAATACCCCTTTCGCCTTTCTCTCCTGGCAAACCTAAGGAAGGACAAACAGATAAAGCACAGGGAAATTATCAGGAAGCGTGTAGTCTCCATTTCAACTGATAATGCTTATTTCAAATAATTGATTTCCCTTAGTGAGAGAAAAACTTAATTTTTCACAGAAGTTCACTCTTTAAGCCAAATCCTTTCTAGACATTTGTTTAACTCCAGGAAACAAATCTGGCTACATATGAGGGGAAAAATTATTTGAAGAAAATAAACATGTCTAATATATGTTTTCAGGAATAGTTATTACAAACAGAAATCAAATAACTAGTTACAACTTATTGAAAAACATCTGTAGTAACCCTATTAGTATAGCAGCCAAACATCAGAATAACAGAAATAGCTAAGTATTCTCCACAGTATCAACTGCTACTTTGACCAAAGTGGGTACCCAGCATCCTAAGACATCTGGAATCAGATAATCCTATTTTTCTTCTTTTTCTCCAATTATACTTCTCTACTATAAAACTTAAATGAAACAAACACAGAAGACCAGAGTCACGCTCTGAATAAAAGAACCAAAAAGAAATTTTTGGATCTAAAACTGTAGGGCTGCTTAAATACAAGTACATTCAGTTACTGACCAACTCTTGCCAGTCACAACAATTAATAAGGTTTTAGTGCTTGATTTAGTTTGCCAAGATACAGTTTTTCCCAACAACAACAACAACCAGAAATTAGCATTTTCTTTACTGAGATCTCCTGACAAAATCTTTTTGTTTTCTAGCCTAGTGGCCACCTAAAGGAGACAGATTCCCTTAAGTCCTGTACTTGCAGATTCCTTCCTTTCTGCTTGTGCTGCTGTGAGAAATGCCTACCTCGTTCCCCTGGGGGTCCCTGCATGCCTGGTGAGCCCGGGAAGCCTGGGCGCCCCCCAGGTCCTGGTTCTCCTCTGGCTCCTGCGCTGCCCGGGGGCCCTGGTGGACCTGGTGGGCCTGGCTGGTTACGACTGGAGTGGTAATCATTTGGAATCTGATTCAGCATCTGATTGAATCTGTTCATCTGACCTATAAATAGAAATAATGCTTGTGAATAGGAAACTCAGTAAGGGAGAGATAAGAAGCTGAAACTGCTTTCTCATAATAGTCTAGTGAAATCATCTTTATTCATCCTCTGTTCAGAAAGCATGCTAATTATAACCCTAAAAATAAAATGAAACTCTCCAGTCACCAAGGACAAAATGACCTCAGATAAAGATTCATCTCCACTAAAATACCGACCAAGTCAGTCATAGCATTGCTACATACTTGAATGAGCTGTAAAATTTTAATATGGCTCTGATAGAAAGCTCTGAGATTTGCCAGATGATGTCACTCAGAGGGAACCTTTTGTAAATTAAGAAATTATACCATCATTGTATGTATAGAAGGCAATGATAATCATGACTTAGTGTAAATTGGGATTGCCTATGGGATATATTGAAAAATAAGATTTCTGGGCCTCTAAAGACAATGATTTACTGGGTTTAGTGTATGGTCCAGGAACGCTAATTTAAGCAACAGGGGTGATTCTAATGCAGGTGTTCCCCAAGACAGCATTTGAAAAAACAGTGAGTAAGACTTCTCAAAGAGGGAACCCTGAGTCTAATGCCACACTTGGTTTGTAGCCACTGAGCTTTACTAATAAAGTTAATAGGCCTCATGGAATAAGAAAAAAGAGCCTGTGAAAAATAAGGAGGCATAATCTGAATGTCTTAACTTAAAAAATTCAATGTTTGCTGCTTTTATATATACTCTGCTGAAGAATCACTAAAAATCCTACAATATGAAAATTGAAAAACCTTTTTATTTTTTTATTTTTTTTATTGTTGTTGTATTACATCCATCGCCTTTTTGCTCCCCTCCTTCCCCCTCCCCACCCACCCATCCCCCCCCAAAGTCAATCCCACCTGTGAAAAACCTTTTTTAAATAGGATTTTTTAATCAGACCAAATATAAGGATAACAGGCTTAATTTTATCTTGAGTTATTATTTTCTCTGAATGGCAATCATTAAAATATCATTAGCCTTATCTAACTGGCTACAAAACTGACAATATATAAAAATAGGAGATCCTCAAAGATGAAATAGAAACATATTATCTTAGAAACTTTATGACTCAAATTCTGCAGTTTCCTGTAGTTGATTAAAAACTATTCATACATTAAAAAGAAAGAAATTTACCACTTATCAGTTGTTCACAGACTTGTCTTGCAACTGACCGCATCATGTTCTGAGAAGCAATATCTCCCTTGTTAATTAAATCAATGAGAATCATTAGCATGTTATTTCTATAGTTTCAGACTTCAATGTTTTACACACAAAAAATGTAAGTCAAATTTTAAGAAATACATACTCTATCGCCTTTCTCTCCTTTCAATCCAGATGCACCCTGAAATATAGACATTTCATATATTAGAAAATAACAAACATGATCTACAAGTATTTATGAATAAACATGATGATGAAGAGCAAGGTCTGCTTTCTAATGATGAATTAGCAAAATGACACATCACATTGACATCAATGTTACATTGTCTTTGTCTGTTAAAAGCAATCTGATTCCTCCCTCACTTCCCTCTCTCTGAAGCACATGGCCTCCAAGAGTACTGACTCACAAGAGTACTGACTCAAAAGAAGCCACTTAGATAAACATGTAGTTTTATGACATACTTTCACTGTGATTTTTTTATACAGATCTATTTTTTACTTCTACCTATAATGCCCAAAGGACCCAAATTGTGTCATTTAAATATATCTACGTATGTACATACATATACATACCAGGTCTGTCCAGAAAGTATCGAACCATATAATGTTTTAATTACATTGACATTGGCCCAATACTTTCCCAACAGACCTTCATATATGTACTTATATATTTTATTCCCTGATGTCCTGAAATGCTTGTGACCATATTTTGGTTTTGATCTCTTCCCATGATGGCCTATTTGGTACAGCCTGTAATACAAGGATAATAAAATACAGTCCCTATCCTAAGGAATGTAATCTTTTGAGCAACCAACTCATACATGAGCAATTAGAGTGATGTATTTTGATGGAAATTAGCATATAGTATTAGAAGAGAAGAGAGGAGTTATACCTCATCCCAGGTTAGGGGCAGAGGAGATCCAAAGGGCAGTAGACTATCTCTCCCCTAGAGCAGCCTTAGGTTCCTGAAAAATTGGCTGCCATTCCTAAATTAGGATATATTGTTGGCTAAGCATCCTTTCCTCGTTACCTTGGTGTCTCAGTGAGGAGACTGTGCAAAGAGGCAACCCCCACACTCAAAGTCCCCTAGATTTTCTTGTCAGCCCTTCAAGGTCATTCAAGCCCTTCAAGACAGGAAGGGAGTGCCAAAGTGCATGTCCCTGAGTTGTAATTGATGTTTTAGAAGCACCAACAAGGACAGGAAATTTCTTGAGCTACAAGGATGAGAAGAGCTGGGGAGACTTCCTGTCTATCCAATCATCCGCAATTAAAAAAAGGAAAGAAAAAGAAAAAAAGAGTGGTGAGATGTGAATTGTATGTAACAGTTTGGAAGTTATGTACTATACAGTATGCATACATTTTCTGGTGCCATTCACAGTAAAGGCCTGGAACTGAAATACATATGAAAATTGCACTTGGTACAGTGACCCTTTCTTTTACATCACCATGGCTGGGTAACTCAGCTGGTTATCATGGACTCTGCATGAGATTAATCTTAACTTCTTCCAATGATTGTGTGTGTGTGTGCGCGCATGTGTGCGTGCGCGCGCGTGCAAGCATGCATGTGTGTGTGATCTGGCAATAAAAGGAATCACATGTCTCCCTTATTAAATAACTCAATCCGAATGGTGGTTCCACATCCTAATACAACTACAGAATATTTATTGTCCCTGAGCTGCCAGGACTCTCACTGGCCAGGAGAGAATCCCTGAAATGTTATAAGAAATGTTATAAGAACATTATAAGAAAATGTTCCTTATAATGCAAGAAGTTTGTGCTTTTCAGTAACACACTTCCAGGATGCCAACTGCTATCACAGAAGAAACACCCAAACCACTGAAAACTGTCATGTTCTGATAATATATCCGAAACCAAACCTTATCTTACAGCCTCCAAGACTTTTGCCTCAACTACTCTAACATCTTCCTAGTTGGTCTTCTTGCTTTTGGGATTGCCCCATTAGTCTATTCTCCACACAGAAGCCAGAGAGTTATTTTTAAAAGGAAAATTCTATCATGTCTCTCTTAGCCCCTAGGGCCTCTTATAACACTTGGAATATAAGAATTCCTTACCATTGGCTAGAGGGTCCACAGGACCACCTCTGCTCAGCTACTGGATGTGATCTTTAATTTCACTCCCCTCACTCCCTTGATTTTGGGTATCTGAACCTCTCTGCTTTTATTCATGCTGTCCCTCTGCCTGGAATCAATACTCTTCCCATGGCTCTGCAAACAGCCTGCACCCTCAATTCATTTCACCTCCTCTGACAAGCTCTGACTTCTCTATCTAAAATAGCCACCTCCCTACCACCACAATTACTCTCTTCCCTTTAGTTTGTCTTCTTCATGTCACTTGTCATCACTAGAAATACTTATTTACATGTTTTCGGTCTGTATCTCGTACTAGAATCTTCATGAGGGCAAGAACTTTGTCTTGTTTACTGTTGTGGCCCCAGACCCTAAAACATTGACTAGCACACATTTTGGCACTAATAAATAGGTGTTGAATAAATGAATAAAAATATTCCAAGCCCTGGCTGGTGGCACAGTGGGTAAGGTGCCGGCCAAAGGTCACTGGTTCGATTCCCTAGTCAGGGCACATAACCAGGTTGCCAGCCAGGTCTCCAGCCAGATCCATGGCTGGAGGCAGGTGAAAGGCAACCATACACTGATGTCTCTCTCCCTCTCTGCCTTTCTCCCTACCCCTCTCTCTAAAAATAATAAATAAAAATAAAATCTTAAAAAAAAAAAATTACACACATAGTTCTTGAAAATATCCACTGTACAACATCAGGTACTATAAGTTACCAGGAAGATATCAACTGGTTATAATAGCTAATGACATAAGGCACCAATTTTCAACCAGTGTGCTGAAAGATTTTTTAAAATATGCAATACCTATCAGAGGCACTGGCCTCTTTTCCCTGACTGTCAACTTAAAAAAATGACAACAGCCAACACAATAGCTGTCCAATATGAATGAATCAAAATTATACCTACTTTTTGTCAGATTAGCAAAAATACAATTTTTGTTGTGCCACAGAATTTTAGTAATTAGTTTATGTGTGCCATGTGATGAAAAAGATTGAACATCACTGACATAAGGTAAAAGTCACTGAGCTAAGCTTTCTGCTAACACCTTTTCACCCATCTGCTAGTTTGGGGTATAGAAGTGAAAGGTAAGATAAAATAAAAGATGAAAAGAAGAGGCAAGTATATGAAGCCCAATAGTCCCTACAGATACTTCTGGATATTTTTATTTAGTATCTCAGTTTTGGAAATACTAAATTGAAAATACCAGATATGCATGATACCATCTCAATGACTATTTTAACCAAAACACCTGACTAAAAGAAAGTTACATTGGATGTGAACTAGGCAATGTAAAAAGAGTAAAACAAGAACCTATGCACACCTATGTTCATAGCGGCACTATTTACAATAGCCAAGTGCTGGAAACAGCCTAAGTGCCCATCAGTGGGTGATTGGATCAAAACACTTTGGTACATCTACACAATGGAATTCTATATAGCAGAAAGAAAGAAGGAACTTGTACCCTTTGCAACAACATGGATGGAACTGGAGAGTATTATGCTTAGCGAAATAAGCCAGTCAGTGAAGGACAAATATCATATGATCTCACCCATTATGGGACAATAATGAGCAAAACTAACAACAAGCAAAACAGAACCAAGTATATGAATACAAGGAATAGGCCTTCAGTGGTCAGGGGGAAAGGGGTTGGGGGGACAGGGGAGGCAGGGGCAAGAAAGGGGAGCAGCTTAGACAAGAACCTATAAAGGAACCATGGACATGGACAACAGGTGGGATTGACTTTGGGGGGAATGGGTGGGTGGGGAGGGGGACAGAGGGGAGCAAAAAGGGGATGGATGTAATACAACAACAATAAAATTAAAATAAAAAAAAAAGAGTAAAACAGCAGATTAAATCAATCCTTTTAACTCTGGACTAATGATCTTAGCATCAAGGAAAGAGAAAAAAGCAAGTGGCTTAACTGGATGATATGGTCCTGCCAAAGGGCTAACATCTGCACTTTACCCAGGGAAGCATCATCCACCCTCACCATGCACTTTTCTATGTTAAGCAGTGTGCCACTCCTGAATAAAAAGAGTTGTTCTGCTGACCCCACTTAGAGTGTTTATACAGTGTAGAAATATGTGTCTTGGCTCGTAATCCTTTTCTCTTTTCAAAGAAACCCTATAAACACAGTTTTCATCTTAGAATATTTTAAGTCAGAGAGAAAAGCTTCAGAACTAGTACCAAGCTAATTCCATGGGTTTAGCATAGTTTCAACAGATGCTTCAAATACATTACAGCAGAGATAACATAAACATGCCAAAGCCTTTCCATTTCCTCGTTATCAATGGCCACAGTAAATGACCCTAGACATATAAACCGTCTACTTACTGGTCTGCCATGGTCTCCAGGCTTCCCTGGCTTCCCGCTCGGTCCTGTGGCTCCTGGAGAGCCTGGGCTTCCCTACAACACACAGGTTGGGAAAGAGAATGTTATGATGAAAGAAAAATCCCCTCTAAAGTAAACTAATAAAGTGGCCAACTTTACAAGTTTTGAAATGATAGTATAAATGACTCATGGACATGGACAACATGTAGGATTGACTTTGGGAGAGGGGAGAGGGGGGGTAGGGCAATGGGGAAAATGGGATAAATGTAATATAACAATAATAAATTAACTTTTTTTAAATTTGAAATGAAACAGCACGTAATCATATATTAAGGAAGAGTAAAACTGAATTTTAAGTTAACATAAAAGAAAAAATAGTCAGGGCATATAACCAGGTTGTAAGCCAGGTCTCCAGCCAGGTTCCCAGCTGGAGGCCGATGAAAGGCAACCATACACTGATGTTTCTCTCCCTTTTTCTCTCCCTCCCTGCCCTTATCTCTTAAAATAATGGATAAAATCTTTAAATAAATAATAGAAAAATCTTTAAAATTCCCTTCAATCATTATTAACTGTATAGTTCTAAAATATATTTTTAGACCATTTGAAATATTATTCATATAGAATCAGTTTTACAATTCACAGATTGTGAATTGGTTATTGGTTACAAAATGAAGTTGCAGAAAGCAGTTCCTGTTTTTTTAGTATATTCCTATTATATAATGAGACAACCCATCAAGAGACAGGAGTGAAAACTTTGGCTGGGGAAGAAATTAAGAAGGTAGCCAGTTTTCTGCTAAATTGGGCATCATTGTGGCAAAGTATTCCCTTGTCTGCTGAAAATTGCACTCTCAGTCTAGAAATTCACTTTTTCTTTGGCTCATTCTCCACACTTCATTCTCTCTGTCATATCAGCACCCTTCACTCCATCAAAACCATAAGAATTTTTGTTTCTTTTAACACTTCAAGACATTTAGCCATATTTTAATAGAATATGTATACTATCTATTAACCAATACATTATGTTCTAAAGCTTAAAATTCCTTTCAAATGACATAATCAGATTTGGTAAAATAATTAATTCTTTACTTCATCAATTATGCAACTGTTAAGCTGTGTAGTAAATACTTCAAGTGAAAGTTTGCTATACATTTAAGCTTCCCTTTATCTGAAAAAATACATATTTAAAATAAATCATATTATTTTAACATATGCTATTGAATATTCATATCTTGTCATAAGATAAGAAAAACACCCATCATCTCAAACAATTTAATTGTGATCTCACCTGGATATAGGTATAAAGCTGCCACTTTCAAAATCATTGACTTCAGTAATTTTTCAAAAATCTTAATTAGAAAACCTACTTGGGTGAAACTTGCTTCCTTTGAATGAACTGATAAGTATTCAGTAATAAATGTCCTTAAAATTCAAATTTTATAGGTCACAGATTCTTAAAATTGCATAACAGGAAGTAACCAGTACAGTCAAAAAATTCTACCACTCAAGGTAGGGGATGGAAGGAACTAAGGTACTAACAGTTAGTGCCAAGTTTTTAGGGGTATTTTCCTATTTTTCAAATATAACTTGATTAACCATCCCCCCTAAGTGGTATTTTAACATATATGTTTCCTCTAGTCCATTTTGATTTACGAAAAAACAGAAACAAACAGCAACTCCCGTGGTGTACCCACAGCACAGGTGGGGTGCACCTCAAAAGCCAGGGAACCAAGCTCTTCTCTAGCAAAATGTGGGTAGAAGGACAACAATGTAACCCATTCTGTTCTTACCGGTGGGCCAGGTGGACCCCTGGGCCCCATTGCACCATCTTTTCCAGTAAAGCCCTGTTTTAAAAATAAAATGAATTATGTTAGTGACATAATGACCAAGTGAAAAGGAAGAATGCTTAACAGGTTGTAAAGTATAAAAGGTCAAGGATTTAACCCAATTTGCTATTTGCAAGTAACCTTACAATATAAAGACAAATGTACAAAGAATTTAAATTTTCCAACTTAACTCAGTGCCTTTTACTGAATAATTAATTTCTATACTCATTCATTTATGTTATAAATAAAATTATTTCAAGAGTCAAACTAATCTTCTGCAAAGAAGGCATTTCTTTCTTGAAAATACTAGCTTTTACTTTTGTGAGAGTTTGAATAAGCCTAAAGGAAAACATCCTTTCTACCGAAAAGTCCATATCTACAAACTGGCCCCAGAAGGATCAAACTGGGACGAAAGAATTGTTGCTGAGAAAAGCACATGGTCTCATAAAAGGAGGAAGGAGAGGTCATGCACCTGATCTGAAAATTTCCTTGCCCATTCTCTAAGCAATGGCTAGGCAGCCAGGGCAGGATTATTATATTGATGTCTCTACGTCTGATGAATTTCTCTCCTCCACTCCAGAGTAGAGGCAATGATGTCTTAGCCACTCTCCACTCAAAACAAAGGAAATCCTCAATACTTATTTTTTTTAGTGGCCCCTCTTTCCTCATCTCACAAAAAAGGCAGGACTTGCACCACAGTCTGGCTGACTAGGAAGGAGGGACCTGTCCCTGGAGCATAGCACATCCCGATGTAGGCTCACTCTTTGGCTCCAGAGTCCCATCTCCATACAGTGCCAAGTGACCTCTGCCTCAAATGAGTCACTCTGCTACCCAGTTAACATTCATCCCAACAGCAAGTCGCTGAAATCCGGCCTAGGATTTCTGAATCAGATCATTTTTTATGGCTGTTGCGTTCCTCTGTCAAAGGACATTTTTGTCTGTTTTTCAGCAGAGAATGAGTGAAAATTTCATCCATATTCCTGGATTCTAGCAAAAAATCAAGAACATCTGGATCACTGCCTGCACAAAGTATTTATGCTTCCACTGATTTTACAACAGGAAGTTTAAATTATTTCTTTAAAATTATGTTTAAAATATTCTACTTTCACAAAAAGGCTGTTTTGTTTTGTTTTGTTTTTCAAAAAAACTTATAGAGATAAAAATTTCAGACTATTTTCTGGAAGATCTAAACGTACTTAATGAAAAACAGACTCCAAGTTCATCTGATGTAACATCAACATTATTTCTGAAAGCCACTTAAGAAGCAAAAATGTGCTGGTAATATTATTGTTTGGACAGTTTGAATGGATTTTCTTCCATCTGAATTCCTCCAAATGCTATATAGGACACACAATTTTTTTAGGCCACTATCATATTTCTAAATAACCCTCTTCGGCCAGCCAAAGATCTGGTATTTTTTTACCAGATCCACTGAAGTAAAATTGACAAAAAAGTACATTATTTATGGTATACAAGGTGGTGTATATATATATATATATATATATATATATATATATATACACACACTGTGAAATAATTACCAATATCAAGATAATCACCATAGTCATATTTATACCCATCTCCTCACAATATTTTTTGAGTGTGCTAAGAACACTTAAGATCTACTTTATTGAAAACCTTCAATAAAAATGTAGTATTATCAACTATAGTCACTATATTATTAAATATTTTAGATCTCCAGATTCATACATTCTGCATAAGTGAAACTTTGTACCCTTTACCAACATCTTCCTATTGCCTCCTCTTTTCTGCCTCCAGCAAACACCATTCTACTCTCCGTTCCCCTGATGTCAACATTTTTTAGATTCCATACATCAATGAGATTATTAAATATTTGTCTTCCTGTGCTTGGTTTATTTCACTCAGCACAACGTCCTCCAGGGTCATCCCTGTTGTTGCAAATGACAGCATTGTCTTACTTTGGGGGGCTGAATAACATTCTATGCTTTCTATATTTCACATTTGGTTTGTCCATTCATCGAAGGACATGTAGGTCTGATCAACTGTTTTCTTTTAGAAGAGCCATATGTCTAAGTTGGTATGAGGATAATTTTATCCTAATGTCTTCCAAAGGGCTACCCACTGAGGCATCTGCAGAACTTTGTGCTTTAACTTTACTCTCTATTTTCAAAGCTGTAGTGGTTATTGCTACTTGCCCCCATGTCAGGGGGCAGAGGAGACCTATGGTTGTATTCATAGATATACACCTGTTAGGTACTTGTACATGCAGTTCTTCTCTTACTTTCTAACACTCACCAAAGTTGTCTCTTGTTTTGAAAATCATCTAGGTTAAAGATAACACAAACATCTTTGTTTCTGCCAGCTCCACCTTGGTAACAATCCAACTTCCCCATCATGGTACTTGAGCCTGCTCTCCTGTGTCTTCTTCTCTTCCACCACAGGGTTCAAGTCTCTTTCTTTTCTTTTTTCTTTTTTCTTTTTTCTCCTTTCCCTCCCCCCAACCCCCAGCTAATTTGCTTATATCCAGAGTCTACCTAGCTTTCCAAATGATGTCCTTCAGCACCATACTTTCAGTATTAGTAGTGGGAAACTAAGTGGTGGGTAGGTGTGCAAGGCTGTGAGGAAGAGAGGGGAATATGTTTCGGAAAAGCCTCCTCACCCTGAGAGACTTGGGTGGCCTCACCACAAAGTTGGATTCTTAGATTAGAATGCACAGTGGAAAAACATAATCATTCCCACTGCCTCATTTTTCAGAGAAGCAGTAATAGTGGTGATGGCTGCCTGGCTGCCAGTTCAAATGAGCACTCAGACTGGGCTTGCAGCGCACCCGCCATGTCTGCATGAAGCCACACTGGGTGGAGGTGAGGGGCCCCATGAGGCTTCCATGGTGGCAACAGCAGCAAGTCAGCCCATCATCACTCCTTGGTTGTGGTATTTTTGGTTTTGTTTTCTAATGGACTGACTCTTGAAATCTCACTATTTTCCTTTATTATGAAATAAGAATCCAAAAAACTAATTTGTTTCAAGAGTCATAAAAATGCATAAATGTGTGTATATAGATAGATTTAAATATATAGACAAAGATATATATCATCTCCAGATACCAGACTCCCAGAGAATACTGTTTTTCCTCTGACCTCCCTCTTTTCCAAACTCAAAAGTAGACACAGGAGCAAGTAAAATTCTTTGGCATATCACCCATTTGAAACTACCTGGGCAAATCTCTGCTCCTTCTAAATGACCTTCCTCTTCTGTGCAGTGGCATCTTGAAAGTATTAAGGTTAACAGTCAATGTGTTAACATCAGTTATTAGAGCGCTGTCCTTCTCCAATTCTGCTGCTAGTCATGTTTTAACTTTTGATTAGTCAGAATACAGACTGCTCTCAGACTGTTGTCTGAATCACAGGATGCTGGAAGACATTAGTTCCTTTGTGCTGAGCAACTCTAAAATCTCATTAAAACATTCATGATTTTCTATGAAACCAAATATTTCTATAATATTGAATAGAGCATAGAGGCCATGTTTACTGTGCCTCTCACTTAGCTGAATATCAGTTGTCTTGCCATCAGCAAGACCTAGAAGTGATACGTAAGTTGTAAAGCTATAGAGACAAGGTACTGACTTCATAAAAAGTGCTAGGGAAATGTTAGTTACTCTCAGAGTTGCATAAAAGCTGCCTCACTACAAAGAATTTCACTTTAGGATTTAAAAATAATTTGGTAGGGTTCTTAAATCTCTTGCTAATCAGCTAAAATTCCTTTCATGGATTTCTTTTTCTAAATCTGATCAATTATTAAAAATCTTCCCAAATTAAAATTTCAAAGACTCTCCCAAAGTCTTTGCCATTTTGTTTCATAGACCCTGAGACAGATCTGATGTTGGTTGGTCCACTGATAACAGTTTTTCAGTCTTCCACAAAATATGTGAACTCTTGCTTTCCAGCCAGGCAAATGAATTATGGAGGGTTCTTAATTAATAAGCAGCACTGTGATATCACTTTCAACAAAATCAGAGCTTGCCCCAGTAAACTTACTCGATCTCCTGGAGGCCCCATTGGCCCAGGTGGGCCAGGTAGTCCTGGAGTTCCCTACATGAAAAGAAAAAACAAGTGGAACACCGTAATACACTTCTTGTGTGGGAAAAGATACTTTTTCTACTCCCCAAACATTCTTTTTTTAACTAAGAAAGTTCAGGGGGTTCTAAAAAGAAACAGAAAACCAGAACCAAGTGCAGTGTCAGTCTCAGTGTAGCTACTTAGTCACCAAGCAGATACCTGAACTGACAAGTGCAAACTTGATTAAGACCAGAGTATGAAATGGAAACAATGTGAAGGACCAAGCCAGCTTCTACTTTGCTGCTTAGCCTGGGTTCATCTTTTGAGGCACCACAAAGGCAGCTTTTCAAATAACACTTGACAAGTGAAAGAAAAGGCAACGTCAAGAACAACTCACTGTTCGGCCTGGAAGTCCTGGCTCGCCAGCATCACCCTTCATCCCCTGGCGACCCTGGAGAAAGCAGAGGGAAAACAGTTCCCAGGTGTTTTACAGAGATTAAGTGAAAAGGGAAGACATGAGTCATCTCTGAAATCTCTGTCACTTCATAAATCCCATGTAAGAATATTTTTGAAGGGAGATGAATAAATCATTTTTTGTATTGATGCTCACTCTTTAAATGACAAATGCCATGTTATAATTACCACTTACAACGTTATAGGATAATGTTATATAATTATGGGATAATATACCTACTTTAAAAGGCCATCATTCAACATAAGGATTTTCATCTTAATAAAATTTGAAGGGAAAAAGCTATTTTGCATTTAATATACTTAATTTGGTGTTAATTTAATAGGTATTCAATAAAATGTTCAAAGAAAATAACACAATTTGGTGTTTATAACTACATGCTTAAAGATATTTGCTATAAAGGCAAAGCTGAATTAATTAAAACTGATCCATGACTGGTGTGGCTTAGTGGATTGGGCATTGCCATGGACTGAAAGGTTACTGGCTCGACTCCTGGTCAGGGCACACACTTGGGTTGTGGGCCAGGTCCCTGGTTAGGGGCATGTAAGAGGCAACCAATCAATGTTTATCTCGCACATCAATGTTTCTCCCCCTCTTTTTCCATCCCTCTCTCTAAATATAAATAAATAAATAAATATGTAATAAACTGATACTTAATAGTAATAGTTGAAAAAAAGGTAAAAGCCCCTATAACTTTCCTTTGGACATAAGAAGCTAAAGGTCTGATAGATGCATTCAGCCCTCTTGAGCAAAAAAGCCCTGATCCTTTACATGTTACATTTTTAGCTATACCTGAAATAGATTTTTTAAAAAGCAACAAAAAAGTTATCTGTCCTTTTAAAAGGGAGTTTAGACTTAAATTTTAAAATGATTCAAGAGTAACATAATGAACAAAAAAAGAACTATGCAACTATCATATTCTTATTTATAGATTATATTTGTTTTATCAAAAGACGTTGTAAAAAGTTAAATAACCATGAGCCTTAAAAGGTAAAACATTTTTATAACATCAGAGTAGCATTTGGAACAAAAGGTAAACATTTTATTTATAAGTTTTAAAGAAGTAATAATCTGTATAAACAATGCAAGCTTGCCTTGAGGTAGTAAGTATTAAAAAGGACTTCAGGGCTGCCACAGATTGAAAGCAACTTCAAAGCTTTCAGAGCATTGAAGGATATATTTATAACTTATTTTTAAAATTTCATAGGCCAAATAAATAGCAGTAAGTTTTTTTACACAGGTACACATTCTTACATATAATATTTAGATATCTGAAATCATTATCATCATAGGAAGTTATCCCAATGACTACCTTTGTTGAGTTCTCTGAGAAAAACATTAGAATCTGGCAAAATATAGTAAAAACAATGTTCCAATTAAACTCAATGTTAATCTACTATCTTCATTTAATACAGGAAGCCTTTGGACTTACTTGTTCGCCCGGAATAGAGAGTCCATTTGGTCCCTGGGGGCCTGGAGGACCCTGGGGGCCTGGAGGACCTGTATCTCCACGAGGGCCAGGGGGCCCCTGAAATGCACAAGAAAGAAACAACCACGTAGTCAAGTCATGCCCATCCAGTGCCAACATCTAGCCAGAAACTTGCCTTCATAACACTGAAACACCAATCATGTAATTCTTCGTATTAAAATTTTTCCAATTTCATATCGGAAAATGAAATAAATTTACAACATTTAAATTTCTAAAAGTCTGATTCAAAGTAGACTTTTTAAGAAGTAAAATATATTGAAAAATATGCAGATATTTATATTCATGAGATCAAAGTCCAAATGCTATTGGATTTGCTTTATTTTAACCTAGTCCTGATTTCTCTTAGACTTGGGCTTATTTCTGGAACCAACACAGATACGAATCAAGCAAGGAAAAAACAGATACCCATTGAGTAGATACTCTATGTCAGAGCCCCTTTGCAATGTGTGAAGATAAAAAAGGCACAAACTTGGAGTCAAATCAGACCTGGATTAGCATCCCAGCCTCACTCTTTCCTGACTGGATTACTGGATTAGTTTATCATTATCGATAATATGACAAAAGCTACACTTTACCTTCATAACATATTGCCCCTAAAAAGCTTGAGTTGTTTTATTGAAACACAGTGTGAAACAGGTAAATGGGACTGCCCTCCCCCCCACCTAGGGAACACATATGTGGCTGCTCAGCAGTTTCTCTGAGATGGGACGAACAGAGCAGCAGAACTGTTCCCAACCCTCTCCAGCTCTCTAGTGGGACTATGTTCCCTGTGGGGGTCTTCTGATTGATGGCCCAGTCACCACCTCTGCTTCCCCATGCTGCAGTAGAACCCGTAGGTTCTTCTGCAGAATCCCATGTGCAACTCCTACAGCAGTGAGATGCCCTGTACATTTCTTTCTCTGGCCCATCATTTTGATATCCAGAGACAAAATAAAGGTAATTATATTGCCTAAGGCACACTAAACATGAACTAACTTGCTCAAGGTCACATACCCCCTTAGCAGAAATTTCAACAACCAAATTTCAAACATATAGATGAAAATGTAAATTCACTTTAAAGTATACTTACAATTGCACCATTGATACCTCTTTCACCTCTGGGACCTTTAGCACCAGGTCCTCCCTAAAATACATAGTAAGAGCACATTTTTTGGGTGAATGTAGGGAAGTAAAAATAAGTTGATACATAAAAATTGCTTCAAGAAGCATTCTCCAGTCAATCAAAACACCTGCAGCTACTTACAAAATACTGAAGTATTCAGTTGGCCAAAAAGGTCCATTTAGTTTTTTCCATGAAATAACAGACACATTTCTTTCATTTATACCAATAACCATATTGATTTGGATATTTTTAGTATCTCAGCTATCTCTTGCATGGTATAACATTGACTATTCTCCATTAATGTCTTGATTTGATCACTATCAAATTCAACTCATCTTCCAGACCGTGGAGCATTGTCCAATGAGATACCATCATGAAACTTCACAAACCACTTTTGACACATATGGTCAGTCACAGCACTATCTCCATATGCTACATAAATCTTTTTGTGTTTCAGTTGCATTTTTAACTTTCTTGAAATAATAAAGCATAAATACCAAAAATGTTATGTACTTTCTTCCATCGTCAATATTACAATGGCTACACAATAATTCACTAATTTTGGTAAATATTTTTAAATGCATGCTGATATTACAGCTGTCACAATACAATCTAACAAAATTGTTTTAATGACATTAACTATAATTAAGTGCTACTACAGCCATCTTATGGAAGAAAACAAATGAAATTTTTGGCCAACCCAATAAATACTTTATATCCCACAAATATGTGAAGAACGGGAATTTCAAAACTTTGCATGTTGTATCTCATTTTTACATTCTGAACTCTTCTTAATTGTTAGCAAGTCTTGAAGTTTATTTGAAAATGTGAGGTTTACTGGAAAAAAACAAGCATTACTTAAATACAATAAAGAGAAAGATCAGCTTTCAAGTTATACGACAGCATTCTTTAGAAAAAAATAACACGGAAAATGAAAAGTATCTTGAAACTCTCAGAATCTCAGAAAAGGTAGTTTAGTATCAGAGATTCAGAGACCACTGAATAAAGAAAAAATAAGTATGATAATGATATCCAATAATGTTATCTTACAATAAGATGGAAAAAATCTCTACTTCTTGAAAATATCTAAGTCACCTTGGGATATAATTTTATGATTATAAATATAAATTAAGTAAATTACTTTAATAGAAATTGTGGTAATTCCAGTGATATTTTTATTCTGTACATGAGGAGCTGGTTTGTAATTAAAAGTAATTTATAATCTTTGCTATAACCCAACTATAGTAAAATTGGTTGTTTTGAGAACATGCAATCTCTGAGTTGTTCCTGTGTTAATTAATTATTTTCTTAAAGGAGGCAGGCCAATGAGGCCTAGAGGTATCACTACCATTTCACATAACTAGCCCAGATCAGGTGTCAGATTGACTAGATCAAAGGGTTTCACATTGATTAACAAGTTATATCACTGAAATCTTCAATATTTTTGCCTTGCACTTTCTTGGTCTCTCCTCCCCCTATGAATAGATCTGGTTACTGTCTTCTCATACACGTTACTCTAAACCTAGTACTTTCACCCAGAGTGTGTGATACCATCACATATGTAACATCTTCATATGTTATTCTCATGAGATGTCTGCTACATAAAGTACATATACCCTTTTTCTAAACAAGTCATTCTTGGATCAGCCATTCAACTGTGGCTCCATAACATACATACAAGAAGCTTTCAGGAGATGCAAGGAATTTTCATAATCATGTGATTACAGATTCACATCTTTAAGAGAAAAGCTCTTGAATAGTGAACCATTATTATTCATTCCTGTATGTCTATAGAACTGCTCAAATTTTCTTTTTGATTTACTCCATTTCATATATCAAAGCATACTACAAAAGTGGTCTGCAATATGGTTTGTTCTGCTCCGGAAAACATAGATGGCTAGAACCATTTTATGCAAACCAAAGGTTTGATTCCCAGTCAGGGCACATGCCTGGGTTGTGGGCCAGGTCTCCAGCTGAGGGCATGCAAGAGGCAACCATGCATTGACACTTCTCTTCCTCATTTTCTCCCTCTCTTCCCCTCTTTCTAAAAATAAATAAATAAAATCTTAAAAAAAAAAAAAAAAAAAAAGAATGGTTACTCCAAAGCTTAACAGGAAAAGCCAGGACTATTTCCGTTTTCTTACAGCAGGGCCTGGTGGTCCAGGAGGTCCAATGCTATCTTGTGTGCACGTGCAAGCATTCGGAAGAGCAGGGCATTTTGCTTCATCTCTCTGAAATTTTGAAAAGAATTGAGGGTAAAAATGACTTCCCATCCCCACCTCCATTTATCTTGCTTACAGAAGGAAATCTGTTTCCTAACTCGTAGAAATCATTTTTAGTTACCATGACAAATAGTCTTATGTTGAATCTTGCTTTGCTTCTTTAGGTCTTTATTTTACATTTTACTTTGGAAACCTTGCATAAAGAAATGTTTACAAAACCACCACCAGGAGCACTGGTAACTTAATCCAATTTTCTCTGATCTGATGTTAGAGAAATCCTGAGTATCTCAGATATCAATGGTCATTTCACTTAGAATAAAATCTAACATCCTCTCCAGGGCCATAAGTCCTGACATGCTGTGCAAATCAGCAGTCACCACCTGAACCATCCCATGGCCTACCACATTCCCCCTTCCATTCACTCTGCTCCAGCCCCACTGATCTAATTCATATTTCTCGGATTAGATCTCCCTCTGGCTCTTTCTCCATTATCCACATTGCTCCCTCACTCTATTCAGGTCTTTGTTTTAAATCCCACCTTATCACTGAGGTCTGGTGGTATTTACCTAGCTATGTGTCCCTTTACCCTAATTTCTTTTGCATCCTAGGACTTTTCACTCTATAACATAGTTTATATCTACTTGTTAATTCCCTCCCCCTGCCTTTCACTAGAACATTCACTTTTTATTGCTGTAACCCTAGCACATAGAATAGTGCCTGGATTATAACAGGTACTCAACAAAAATATTTGGGGTTTTTGTTTGTTTGTTTGTTTGTTTGTTTTAAATATATTTTATTGATTTTGCTATTACAGTTATCCCAGTATTTCATCCTTTGCCCTCCTCCTCCCAGTACCCCTCATTCCCTCCAGCAATGCCCTCCTTAGTTCATATCCATGTGTCATGCATATAAGTTATTTGGCTTTTCCATTTCCTTTATTCTTCTTAACATCCCTCTGTCTATTCTGTAACCACCAATGTGTACTTCTTTTTGTTTTTTTTCACATCCAGAAAATTCACCATTTAATTACTGTCTTCTGTCAGCCTCTCAAATCATATTAATATAAAGTTTTCATTATTTCAAAATGCTTATGTTAATTCATTTGTTTAAAGAATTGCTTTTTTAAGTAATATCACTTGCAGTATTACCTAACACATGCACAAATACATCTACACACATACATATTTTTACAAATATTTAAAGTACATACTGGATTTTGTAAAGTTAAAAAAGATAAAAGAAATATTTGTTGAATAAATAATGCACACTCATCCTGTGGATGTATGCAATGTAATCCTTGCCAAAAGTGTTAAATCCATCATCACCTTTCAACTTTTTAACCATTACTACTTATACAGATACTATGGGGATGAACCATCATCTCAAAATAAATATGGTTAGTCATAAACTTCAGCTACCCAGGCAGGTGATAACTTTTTCTGTAAAATGCTGAGATTTTACAAACAATAGGAGGGATTTACAATCAGTGGATGCATTGAACATGCTGATTCAGCAGGACTTTTTAACCATATGTAACCACTCTGGGAGGATTTCCAGATGTGTTTATGCATTCCTGGCTTCCAAGGTTAGGGTCACTGGCCTGAGCTCTAGTAACTCATTAGCATGTTCATAATGCATGCTTCCTGGATTGGAAATTGCTGAGTGCTACTTTCCCTCCACACCATCTGTATCCACATCCCTTACTCCTAGGGGCTATTAAAACTGCAACAGATTTCCATTCCATTTAACTTACCTTAGAGGGAATATCACAGCATCTGTCTCTACTGGTCCATACCGGACTGCAGACAATATCAAAATTCTGGATTTGGAACTGCAAACAACCAACAGCAACATCAGCTAAAGATGCATGAGAAACATTTTATATTAACGTTTCTGCATTTTAACCTTTGCCAACTTCTCACATAAACTGTCTCAAGGGTGCAAGCCCTTGAGAGCAATGTGATCCTGACTTCATAAGTAAAGAATATAAAAATCTGTGCCTAAGAGAAAGACACAGGAAAGCAAATGCACATGTGTAATTTCCACTTCTGATTCACTTCCTTGGCTAAAATGAAATGTTTGAGTTTTGTTCTTTTTTCAGTGAACATTAATTCCTTATTTAATTGATAATTTATTCCATTAAGAATTTGAAAACAAACATTTAAATCATCTATCCTTATAGAAAATTAAAATTTTAAAAGCCTTCCCACATTTATTCTAAAACTTATGATCTTCTTTTCACAAATTCTTATCTAGGTGCTGACTAATAATTTTTATGATTACCTTCAGCTTAACTATTTCAATATAATACAGTCTTCTCTTGGTGTTCACAGAGGGATTGGTCCCAGGAACCGATCCAAACCCCAGCCCCACAATACCAAGATCCAAAGACACTCAAGTTGTTTACATAAAATGAACTAGCATTTGTACATAACCTACACCCATCCTCCAGTATACTGTAAATCATCTCTTGGTTATTTATAATACTCATACAATGTAAATTTCATGTAAATAGTTATTATACTGTACTACTTAGGGATCAGCTTTTTTGAATTTTTATTTTTTACTATCTTCAATTCTCAATTGATTCAATCCATGGATACATAATCCACAGATACAGAGGGCCAAATATAAATACTTTCTATCTTGCTACATTTTTTTTCTTTCTTTTTTTTAATTTTATTGTTGTTGTATTACATCTATCCCCTTTTTGCTCCCCTCTGTCCCCCTCTTGCTACATTTTTAAAATAAACCTTTTTTAATAAAAATGAAAACATTGTTTAGATATAACTATTATTGCATAACTCTGACATAGTAGTTCTGTTTAAATATCAAATCCAATATTTAATAAAATGTTTGAATTTTAATCACAATTATATTAAACTTGCACTTATTGTATTTACATTGTGGAATAAAAATTTCACTTTTGAATCTGGGAGAAGAAAATTCCATCTATGGAAGAAAGCTAAATTAAATCAATATGCTTAAAATAATAGAAGCTAAAAACAGTAGACTTGTTCTTAGAACACTGTTATTATTGACTGGTGTTGAATATGAACTTAATTAGCCTGGTAGAGTGAGCACCTTCGGTTTTAAATTTTGTTACTAGATAGTACTTTAAGTAGTGTTTTATGCTCCTGCCTCAAAAGAAAGACAGTTAAACTTGTGAGGAATGCTATCAGTAGGCTGGTCTGCTGCATTGATAGACAAGACTCTTCTGCAAGAAAGCACAGGCTCTTGTGATGGTCACAGCCAATGTCCACAAGTGCTAATGTCCTAACTGCACAAATTTGTATTAACAATTACCCTCTTTGAAGGACAAAGAATGAATTAGTTTAGATTTCACTGATTATCCTGGCAGTGATTTGCATTGTACTCTCCAATTGGATCCTGTTTCAAGATGACTACATGGTGTTCTCTGTTGCTGTGACATTTTATTTTGTTTTTAGGAATAAAGCACATTATTATATTCTTTTGGTAACATATTTTCTGAATATAACTTTTCCAATGGTTCAATCTGAACAAGAAATTTAACAACTTAAAACTCATTGAGAAAAAAAATCACTTGTTACTTTAAAAATGCCATTTCAATCTTAACGCAGGGTACCAAGAAAAATAAAAATGTGTTACTTACTGTGGCTGATTTCCTCTCCCCTTTAAGTAGTTTTCCAAGAATTTCATAACCATCAGTTGTGATATTTCCAGCTTCCTTGATGTCTTTTTCTATAATTTCATAGCAGTCGATGTAAATCTTAACACTTTTTGAGGTTACTACAATATGAATCTAAAAAAAAAAAAAATCATGTTTCCATTATAAATTTTCTACCAAAAATTGGCTGACTTCATATTTCAGATCACAGGTTTTAAAATGTTTTTTAAGCAGTCCTCATCCCATATAAAGAATCTTATACCAAAAATCCAAAACCAGGTTGCAATGCCATGTCATTTATTAACATCAAATCAAATGATTTAACCTTTCTAGGTCTCAGGTTCCTTCACCCACATATGCATGCATAATTTCTTATTTTCCCACCATGTACTCTTATTGAAATAACCAGAGATAATATATAATAGGTAAGATGACTCTGTCAACTATAAAGAACTATTCACTTAAAAGTTAATAAATCAGTAATGTTATATTCAGCAAAAAGGAGCCTCAATTGTCTTCCACTGACAAAGCCAAATTGAATTTTTAATTTATTTCTTAATCTCATTCAAGAAGAACCTGCATACCATATAAATGTCAAACATAGTAAAAACTAGCATATTTTTCTTCAGCTCTGGAAATCAATAGACTCAAAATTCAATTTCCTGATAAGGAAAGAATCTGACAGTGATTTATTTTTGTCTGGTATTGAGGATACTCAGAATCTTAAGAAATCTTTTAGTAGAAATAATTAATAAAACAATTGTATTTCAACAATGTAGAAAATTATTATAGGTAATCTTCAAGTTTATAGTTATGCTGATAGCTTCGATTTAATCATAGCATAAATACTCAAGTAAGCACTTACTGATTATTTTGAAAAGTTTGGCTTCAAGTTGAAAAGAATAGAAATTCCCTTAAATGCTTTGAGTCAAGAAGCATAATGATCTCTAGAGATTTTTTTGAATAGCAAGGGTTTTTTTCCCACAGATAATCACCATCAGAGCACTAATTTAGTGCATCTGTAAGTGGTAAATATAAATTGCATATTGCATCTGTATAAAAGTAATACATAGCTTACTAAAAATAAAGAAACTTTATATGCCCACAGCACAATCATCTAATATTGAATTCAAGAAAACCATCATACAAGCATTCACAAGACATTTATTATCTAATAAGAGCTGAAGCTTATATGTATGTTGGCTCTTGCATGAACAATCTCAGAGGCAAATATTACAAAGTATTTGAAAAAATTATAATATACAGAAACATCATTTCAAATTCAAAATTTTTAATTTATAACAAAGCTATTCCAAATACATTGGTCATTCAATGTCAGCCATACAAAGCACATGCTAAAAACATATTTTGCTACAATCTCTACCATATGTTTTATTGCATTTTGAACATATGCATAATTATAATTCAGAGTGGGTTCTCCATCTGCATATCGCTGTCCTAAGTATTTAGGAACTATTTCCCAACTGTGGAACATTATTAGTCACAGACCAGCAGAAAGAAATAGGAATACTCTTGCCAACCCATCTCCTGTCCCAAGCTCTGCCATTCCTAAAACTTTATTTTTCACCTTTTCCTCTTTTTCCTTGTATTATAAATTTCTTACTTGGAACTATGTCATCTGTTACAATAGAATGGAGACACAACATACTTTTCAATAGAATTTTCAAGAAGCAATAGCAGTCCACCATTCCCCACCTACACTCTTTTAGCTTATCCCCTCTGTCCCAAGAGCCCCCTGTGTGTCATTATCACTCATTTCCAGCTCTCAGAGAGAGCTATTTATTACTCCTTATCCAAAGGACTGAAGAAAATGAAAGAAGAATGTTTGAATCCTTGAATCAGTAAAGAACGTAAATAGCCAATACTGCTTGAATTGGTACTTGAATTGCTAGAAGAAATGAGAGTAGGTTAAAAAGAATGGGATAAGAGAATGGAAGAGAAAAAAGAGTACAGTGAATAAATCAGAGAAGTAACTAATAAAAGAAAAAGATAGAGAATATGAGGAGATAAAAGAGCTTATGAGAGGAAAAGCCTTATAATACAAATGCCTTTCTATAAAGGCAAAAAAAAAAAAAGGATTTCCCAAAAATTATTATCTTGATTTGCAATAACTGTCACTATAGACCTTGGCAAAATACTTCTCCCTTTTTTTCTCAAGTAGAATGAAGTATTCAATGGAAAGTTTGAAATTAGAAAAATAACTGGTTATCAGTTGGCTAACAAGTTAAATTTCTAAATCTTCATTGGGTATGGAAGGAAAAATAAAAGTCCCTTTTAGCAAGTTACTCAAATGTAAGTTTAAAAGATATATCAATGAGCCAAAAAGGTTCATAAGAACTTTGCCAGATTCAACACCTATTATGGGATAAAGAGCGGTTATAGTTAATAATATTTGTCAAAGTAGAATTTGCTTTCCCAAATTTACTTCACTTCACCATGAAAGTCAATAAACTGATAAGTGGAGATGCCATTACACTCAAAGATGGTTGTTTTTCCTTCTTTTTTTTTTTTTTTTTTGCTTCTCACTAAGTGTACACTAATGAAGCTTCCTTGAGTTCCATGAAAAGAGTCCTTTGCCATCCGTACTAAAAATCTAATTCATGAAGAAGAAAAATATTCCAAAAAGAAACCAGATTCTCAGGAATAGTATCAGCAGAAAATACAGCTAAATCTACTCAAATACAGAAAAGTTTCATTTTCCTTTGAGCATCAGATTAAACTGGAAATAGTTGTCTTTTATGTATGGGACTAATTTTCTGAGTGCCATACTAGAGAAATGTTAAACCACTTGTGGATCCAATGGTATTCCTCCTGTTAAGTCAGTGGATGAAGAAATGCTATTTAAAAGTCCATTCCCAACCCAGATTGTAATTTTCCCTTCTAATATTCCAGACTTCAGTCCTCTCCTTTGTCAATTAATCAACCTTTAAAAATGTTTTAGAAAGTTTTTATTATCATTGGATGTTGATATACAAAAAGTTATTTAAGATCAACAAAAATAGTCAATCCCTTAAGAATGCATCTTAGAGCTTTTAATAAGATATTTTAGAGAATTCATAAGTGTGTTTATATAAAAATTAATCACACAAACCAACAACTGTAGCTCCATAAAATGATAATTCAGTCAATTAAAATATAATTTAAAAAAATAAACTTTGGAAATGAAATGATATAATGGTTCACAATAAAATGGTAGATAGATATGGGCATTCTTCTTGTATTTGAAAAGATATTAGCATAAGACTTTATTTTTAAAAGTATAGCCATATTTCTACCAATTTACTATGACATTTTAATAAATAAAATAATTTAAAATTTTAAGTCATATTCTTTTTTCTATAAATAACTAAATCATCTTTTTACCTTGTGAAAACTTCCATAAAATAATGTCTTCACTTCTTCTGTGTCAAATGTAACAGTCTGTACCTCACCTCTTGTATCCTTGTTGAAGAATGATAATGTCTTGCTAGAAGCTGTAATCAACACATAATTTTTACTAAGTCACATGCATGGTATACTTTATATTGAAAGTATTGCCCAGGCTGGTATGGCTCCATGGATTGAGCACCAGCTTGTAAACCAAAGGGGCATGAGTTCAATTCCCAGTCAGGGCACATTCATGGGTTGTGGGCCAGGTCCCCAGTTGGGGGCATGCAAGAGGCAATCACACATTAAGGTTTCTCTCCCTCTCTTTCTCCCTCCCTTCCCCTCTCTCTAAAGATAAACAAATAACTAAACCTTTAAAAAGAAAGTATTAACAGATCATACTTTTTGGTAAGGTGTCTAAGAAAATTCAATATTTTCAGTTGAAAGAAAATATAATTAGAAATTTACTAATATGTTATATTTTTATAACCTTAAATATAAAAACATATATCAAGTAATATATGAGTATATAGAGTGGGGCAAAAGAAGGTTTACAGTTGTTCATATAGAAAATAATACAATAATTAATAAACAATAATATCAGAATAAACTTTTTTGTGTACTCAACTGCAAACCTACTTTTGCTTCATCTTGTATATTCAGCAGGTTCTTACAGAGAAAAGAGAAAACATAATCAACAATATGTGTATATGTGCCTTCAAATAAGATAAAAATCCTTACGATCTGCAATCACTCCAACTTGTGGTTTGTAGTCTCTGTCTGTGATTTGCCAAATGGCAAAAGGGTCATTGGGAGTTTCTGGGAGAAGTCTGAACAATAAGATAATCGTGTATGAAGGAGGGAGTCCATTGGGGTGTAGCTCTCTGTTGGGTGAAACAAATAAATGGATTAATTAACAAGGACACCTAGGCAGAAATAGAGAATATTATAAATCTTTGGACTAGAATTTCATTACGGGTAGCCTTAGGAGTCATTAATAATAATCTGGCTACATATTAGAAAGAGAAAAATTTAGGAAAGCTATCCAAAGAACAAGCACTCAAGGTCTATCATGTAAGTAGTAATAGATTAATTATAATCTAATAAGGTCAAAAAAGTCTGGGTAATCACCAATTGGTCTTTCATCCAATAATATTTTTCTAGAAACATAAATAATTATAAAATCATACAATAATTTTAGAGTGATAAACATTATATCTATGAATGTAATTTTAAGAAAATGAATCTCACTTAATATACTTAATTTCCAGTGTCAGGGGTATAAGATCAGAAGATAATTTAAGGTTTTAATTTCTCTCTGGCTTTCTCTGATAGTTTTTACACTTCCAAAATTTCCCCTTCAAATAAAATAAATCAGATAATCTCCAGAAGGTCACATGTTCGCAAAAATAAAACCAATAATAAATGTTAAGGTCATGCACATGTGCAAATGTTTAGTGGTGATAAAGGAATATAATTCAGTTAACAGGAAATGTTTCTTTGCTCTAAGACCATTAAACCAAAAATAAAAACAAAAACAAAAAACATGTGGTTCCATGTGTCCTTCCAGGGTTGAGTTAACCATTATGCAGGAGAAATCACTGCAGCAAAATTGATGGTTTTCTTTCTGAGACCATTTAACAACACTTTATTTCTGAAGGTAGAAAAAAGGCCTTGATCAAGTTTTAGAACAGACTCTATTCTTCTATGAATTTTGACAGAGGGCACAGAATGTCTTTTGAGGTTTCAAGTCCTTGTACAACACTCCCAGTAGTTCTGGAACATAATCCTGCCCTTTTTCTTAAAACATATGTTCTGGGCAAGCTGATATAATAGCTTTTGTGTATTCAAAAACCTACTGTCTCATCATATCTCATGTTAAAAATATCATCTTCTCCATATTAATTTATGTCTAGCCTTGCCCAGTTTTCTTCTTAATTAATGAGTCCTTATGAAAAAATAATAATAATTGAGTGGCATTTATGCTTTTTTTAACCATGAGCACTGACTCTTGAGAGGATAACAGGCTGCCATTAGTTAAAGTGTAGGTATCATATCTGCAGGTGACTGCAAGGTAAATACAGGTATTAAGGTTCACTGAAAAACTGGAAACTGTGAACCTACCTGGTTGAACATCAAAGAGGTAGAAACTTACTGTGTGGTCAAACTACAACGTGATCTCTGCTTCCTTAAACAAAATTAGTTTTGGTTTTAGTCTAAATTTTCTATTAGCTTTCCCAGATCATTTCAAATTTCAGATAGCATTTTCTGACCCTGTCCTTAGTTACTGAAAGCTTTATTTCCTTCATGTTCTTTTCTCTCTATAAGTTGCCAAACACATATTTCCCAATACTAAAATGTTTTCAATCTAATGAATAAGAAATACATACTTTGGTTGTTTCCAGGTGCAAACTTTCATGGAGTAAAGTACAGTAACAATACCTAGAACTTCCCAACAGCTCTGCAGAGCATCAGCCAGGCAGATGCTCTAACTGCTGCCTGCCTGAACAGGACAAGCACAACTGCATCTTCTGCAGGTCTGAAGCACGGAAGAGAATGCTATTCTCAGCCTGCACTCATTCCATTAGTCCCTCTGCACCACAGGGAGAAGTGTTCCAAATAATAAGTTCCCTTACTGTTTAAACAACACCCTTTAGAAAAAGTATAACTACAATCCTAGTCTTAAATTCAAAAGGGTTGAGAATCCATAATACTGCAGAACCAGAATGAGATTCTTAGGTCTGAGAAGAGCCAATACTTGAGTCCTTGACTCCAGTGTGATCTGATAAAAGACACTTAACCCAAGCGTACTGAAGGAAATTAAGCTAGGTCATTCATAAGGAGCCTTCTGACGAATCTAAAGTTCCAGGAGTCCAAGAAATCAGCAAAGATTTCAAGAGCCTCAAAAAAGCATCTGGCCCATTAAAAGGAAAAGAACCTCCTGTTGTCTGTCACACTTACGCTGTGGGCTGGTTTACAAAGGCGTTCTTCTGAAGCCTGTAAGAGGAGTAGCTGGGGAAAGACCCTGACTCCAAAGAGACTCCTTGTACAGAAGCAAAATTCTTTTCTGTCAGGTTGTAGGCTTCAAGCATCTTAAAACCTTTGTGTCAGAAAAGAAAATATTGAAATAGGGTCATTTAAAATACTTTATTGCTTAAATCCTGAAATACATTAGTCCAAGTTTATAAAGGCTTACCTGGTGAGGTGTAGCCATCCAAATAAATGAGAGGACAACCTGAAATGTACAGTGGTCTTTAAGTATGGTTCACCAACGTGCAAACATTGTGTATGTACAGAAAGCAGCTATGTATGTATATCAAGTAAAGAAACTGTGCATTTATAAAAACTAACATCAATCTCATTGTTTATAAAAGATTCCTCGTAGACTTCCAATGTGTAGAAGAAATTATACTATTGACCAGAATTAGCAATGTTTTCTGAGCATACTCGAGTCCAGTTAGAATTTTACAATGTTCTTAAGAGTAATAAAATACAATTAAAGGGGAAATTTCAGATGTTTTTTAATAAAGAACTTTTTTTTTTTTTTACCTAGGAAATTTTAGATTTAGGCAAAGGCCAAAGGAGTTTGTCCCTATCCAACACCCCTCTCTTCTCTGCCAAGCCCCAGAGCCTCATGCTGCCCACCAAACATCATGTAACAATGAAAAGTGTACAGTAGTATTTACCCTGGGTGTTCCAGAGAGTGGCTTTTGGGCCACAGGGAGTGAAAGTGAGACAACTATAGCTCCTTACCCACCCTTCACCAGTAAGGCTCTTTTTTGAACTTCAAGGTCAAATTTCATAGTAAAGCACTGACATTTGTGTACTATTGCCATCTCTAACCAGAGTTCTGAGATTTTACTATAATGTTTAATAGGGGAGAGTATAACACTTGCAAAGCATAGCCCTGCCTAAAATTAAAAATTCTAGACTAACCATATAACTCTAAATACCCAAAGAACTAGTGCTAATGGATTAGGAAGATGATAAATTAACAAAAATAACCAACACTTTCTATTCCACTACATTTTAAAAGTTGAACTTGAGATCTGGGAATAACAAGGAAAATTTACACTCAACAAAACAAATGGGAACCCAATGAATTTCTATGGAGCACACATTTCCATGTCAGTGTTTTCATTGCTCCTTTGAAGCATGATGTTGACAGAACAAATACCAATTGATTACTAATAAGGAAAACCTTCATCTCACAGAAATGTTTCTATAAATGCATGCCTGAAGTTGAAGATTGATTCAGTTAAATGTCACAGGCATTGAGACAACAGTGGGAAAAGGATGTGTTAAAACACTTTATCTCCATACAAGGACTATATTACATTTTCAAGGCTTAAAATGGACCTCTGACAAGTTACACATTTAGCACAATCTCAATATGAACAATGATTCATAGGGTTCTCAAGGGATTTCCCAGGATCTGTTTATGCACAGATGATTTCAGATAGGATAGGGAAAGGCATACCAAGTAATTATTTTTCAAAACAAGTGAGATTATGAACCCATGTGGATCATAACTTACTTGAGGTGGCAGTTTCACAGACAAATGTAATGAGGTTGTCCTCTATCTTCTCAAAAGATTCGAAGTCATCCACAATGAACACGTGACGTTCGCTTGGTTTGCTGGCGATATTGGCGAGCTCATTGTACTCAACATCAGCCACACCAACCACAAAAACACTGAACCCTGTAGAGTAGTGTTTACAGGTGAATGATACAGCCCTTTCCCCATCTTCTACTGTCTAAACAACTCAAAAGCTTTTCAGAACTGGGGCTGTGTTCTCTCAGTGTATGCAGCAAGGACTTTGAATTAACAAATTCTCTTTAATGAACATGTGGTTTTCCTAGGTCGTCTGATTTTCTAGCTTATAAAATTCAATTCATTGGATTTCCTAAAATAAAACCCCAAAAAGAGGCACACATTTTAACTGTAGAAAGATTTAATATGATATACATTTCCTTCTATAGATCCATGAATTTTGCAGCTCTTAGGCACCACTAACATTTTAAACTTAGGTGACTCAGAAAGCAATAATGGGCTCACTGAAAAATTTGATTCTTAAAACTGATTTTCTCAATCAACTCAGGCTCAAAGGCAGAATTTTGTTCACTTTTAAATGAAATCTACAATTCCCAATGGCAATAACTTTAATTTATTTAGGTTAACACAAATAAACAAAATTTTCACTCCAAAAGTTTGATTTGACTGTAAAAAATAAACTATATAAGGAATTAATTGCATAGTTAGGCATAAATAAGATAACATGAGGAGTAATCATTAATAACCCCAAACTTAAGTCATCTAGAAGCACAAAATATGCTGAAATCTGCTCAAAGTGAACAACACAGTGGCAATAATTTATGGAAAAATCAGCGCAACTCCATGTAACCATGCAATTACCATAATAAATAATGAATAGTGCACATCCATCTTGGATCCTACAGGCGCAGGTACAGAGAGGGGACAGAGAGGGTGTTAATGTAAGTATTGTAAAGACCTTGCTTCATCTCTAATAACCCTAAATAACAAATCCAATGGGTAGTGTCACCAGTAGGATGTTTGATTACCAAGATATAACTCAGGGATGTGTCCTTCAGCCTTGGCTGCTCTTTCTTTGCAGGGTACCTTTCAGGAACCTGCTTTGAGCCTGCAAGTGAAGGCTTTCCTATGTCTCTCCCTGCACAGGAACTGTATCAAGACTCGCTTTTGCTATGATAGGAAATACTCTAGGATCATCCCATTATTCCGTTCGGTAGCCTTCCAGCCACTGTGGAGAAATTCAGTTTGCTCATTGACAGCCCTTGAGTCACATCTTATACAACGAATATAATCCATGTTATTTTTGAGCAGTTACCAAACCATTCCATAATTAAATATAAACCAATATTACAAGAGTATGAGGTATAGATTAAATAGAAACAATAAAGTAAAATCAACAAATTTTAGTGGGTTTTTTGTTTTAGTTTTGTTTTGCAATCATTCCTGAACATTTGATTAAAATAATGAGTGCAATCACTACACATCAAATGCACACCTGGGCTTACCTGACTGCTGAATGACAAAAGCTGCTTTCTTGACCTCGTCCTGTGACCGACCATCTGTGACCACAACCAGCACTTTGGGGACATTCTTCCTCATTCCACTCTCCCAGGTCAAGACCTTTTCCTTGATAAACGTGAGAGCTTTACCTATAACGTGAGGCAACGGAACATTTTAGTGTCACCTCAATGCAAACTATCCAAATGCCATTCATTACCCATGCCCAACTGATTAGAATTTAAACATTATGAGATGATACACTCAGTTCTTCCACTCCAAGCACTTTGGAGAATGAAGATCTACGTATATTCTGATAACTGTACCTGTTCTTGTGTTTCCTCCTCTGTACCTAATATTCTGGAGGGCCCCGAGGGCTAGGGCTTTGTCATTGTACGTGTTCAGTTTGAACTCAGACTTGACCTCATCACTGTACTGTACAAATGAGACCTGAAAGAAAATGCAGTTTGTGGTGAAAATAAGTCATCTTTTTTTGTGTGTTTCGATTTTCCAGTGATTCTTCTGGGGGCAGAATGGGAAAAAGAAGTATCTCAGACCTGACAGAACATTATAAACTCTTTATATTATAAGCTCTAGTATGATAACAGTGACTACTGTTGTCTCATTACATTATCTAATTTTTAATCTTTGATGAAATGACAGTTGATATTAAAATGTAAATATACTATATTCATTTGGTACTTTTCTCTAGGATGTAGGAAGGAATGGGTGAAATTGAGGAGCAATGAGGTTCCAAAATTAATTATGAGAACACAGTATCTTGAAATCAAATGTTAGCTAAGCAATTGATTCTGCAGTCAACTGCTCCTTCTCACTGACCACATCCATTCTTTATAAAACTGTCGTATATGTGATGACAGCACTTATCACAAACTTAGTGGCAGTGTGATTTAGTGGAAAGAGGACAGTCTTTGTAGCCAGGAATCACTGGACTGAAGTCCTACCTCCGCCAATCAATAGCCATATACACTGGACAAGTTCCCGACATTTCTGGGAAATTTTCATCAGTAAAATGGAGAAAATTATATTTACTTTTATGGGTTGAGGGCATGTGAAGTAATCATTCATAAAAGTGGCTGGCATATAGGAGTTAATACAATATGATGTTTAATTTTTATTTTCTACTAGATATTTAAAATTTTTTAAACAATGGGGGAAATGGCTTAGTTTTTGACACATTAAATTGAGACCATAATGGCCTGACTTTTTACTCTTCTTGGGTTGGAATAATATCCTCAGGGTTATTTGGGGATTTGAAATTTATTATAGTCTGTGAAGTACTCTTCCACAAAAGAAGTCATAAACATAATATGTTTTTGAAATTATTTGTGGTTTGTCAAAATCTCTTATTTTCATAACATCTCTAAGATGCCTCAATGAAAAAGTAAAAACTGCCAAAATAAAGAAGAAGATTGAGATGGATGTAATACAACAACAATAAAATTAAAAAAGAAAAGAAAAAGAAAAAGAAGAAGATTGATCAAGAGGAATGGGAAAGGAAAAATGAAAACATAATAATATAATTTCTTGTCTTAAGGAGTCAATGAGTTAGATAGAAGCGAGTTGCACAAAATTCCTAAAGGAATATTTCTTTTTCTGTTTATCATTTACACCCAACTCCTTCTCCCAAAATACATGTGTAATGAAAATATAAAATAACAAAAGCCAAAATATAATTTCTACTGAAAGCCTTTCTACTTAAAAAGAGAAGTTGGAAGAAAATAGTAAGACAATACAAGTGAAGAGCAACACCCACCTGAATTCCACCTGGATTGACTTCATCAAAGGCCCCCACAGTATTGAAGATGAACTTTACAACTTTGTTAAAATTATCATCGCCTATACTCCAAGAGGCATCAGTCAAGAATACAATATCTGCCTTGGCTCCTTTGCATACTGTGGAAATGAAAAAATACAGAAAGCCCCAAATTTCATGAATTCTTTCATTCAAGTAAAATTATACAACTGAGACATGTAGTTGAATACCTTGCTACTAAATTCAATCAGTCCTCAATTTCTGCTCTGGAATTATCTCATCTATTTAGATCCTGTATGCAAACATATACCCCTTTCTCATGGAACTCTTCCAGTAGCTTCAAAGAGTAAATAAGGAGGACAGGAAATGAAAAGCAACAATGTCCAGAGCTTAACAGTTTGGAAATTTTGTATATACCTATCAAAAATTTGGTGCAAATAAAGTATCTTTTCATTTTAAATTAGGCTACTAGAATCATAAGGTGAGAAGGAAGGGTTGAAATAAAATAAACATCTCTTATTGAATCTTCAGAGTTGGAATCTAAAAAAAATTATGAAAATAAAAAATTTAACATTTTTGTGTATAAAAACTTAACATGTACAACACCAAGCATGGACCCAAGTATAAACTATGGGCTTTGAGTGATAATGATGTGTCAATACGGGCTGGTGCTGGTGGAGGCTGTGTGACTGCAGGTAACGTTATGTACTTTCTGCTCAATTTTATTATGAACCTAAAACTGCTCTAAAACACAAAGTCTATTAAAAAACAAACAAACTTAACAAGCCAAGATTATCTGCTGAATTTCAATAGTCTAAAGAAACCCATAATGTTTTATACTATAACAACACACTTTTAACTTTTAATTTATTTAATAGGTTTAAAGAAGTTGTAGTAGGCTAGAGCCTTCTAAGAGAAAAGAAAAATACTTTTAAAATATGAAATGCTTTCATTTAAATACTGAAAAAAATGTGGGGGGCAAATAAACTAGTAATTAATTACTTTAAACTTAATTTGATAAAGCACAAAGTATTGAGAGACTTTAATAATAAGTGTTTTGGCCAGTTCATTGCAAGGGATCATTATACCTCAAACTTTAGTAAATAGAAGTGTTTTAGCTTTGTGCACTACAGGGCACTTCTCAGGTTAGAAACCAAAACTTCCAAAGCCACTGACCCAGGGGGTCGCTTGCAGATTTAGCCAAAGAGATCCATGGCTCCTACTGATGCCAGCAGCCCACAGAAAGAAATGGCCACCAAGGGGCAAGGTGCTATGTAAGGTATTATGAGACTTTAATCTGCAAAATTAAGGAAAAAGCCCTGGAGAAGTTTATGGCTGAGTCTATTCACACCAAAATGTTCCTGGAGAAGGAGAACATATGACTGGTAATCTTTTTTTTTTAATCTAAAAGCTCTTCAGTATGAATAATAAATCAGAAATGTGCCATATCAATTGTAAGTGATGTACAAGCTGCATAAGTAAGGAGGCAGTAAATCCCTCTTACTTATTAAATTGCCAAATCAGCTATACTTACCATCTCGAGCTGGTGGAATGGTAGGAGGGGGAGGAGGTGTGGGTGGCTCTGTAGGGGCTTCTGTTGGTTTTAAGGCTAGAATTTAAAAATAATAATGATTAGAAAAACACAATGTGTGTACATTTCACATAACAGAAAGTAAATTTTATAAGCAATATAAATCCTTGATGACAAATTAAGTCTCGTCAGTAAGGACATGCTGGGAATTATATTTTACCCAAACTTAGTATCACTGATAGTCATTCAACATTGAATTGACTATAGCTGCAAAAAGCAAAGCCAGTCTTCAAAGGGTGAACATAAGGTCTTCAGATAGGGTCAAATAAGTAAAAGTCACTAATATAGATGCATGCCAACTTTCCACTGTCAGCTAGAGCCATATCTCCCTCCTTTAGCCCTTTCCTTAAAATAACACCAACTCTGTAACTGGGGCAACATGGATTTCCTGTAGATAAAGGTCCCGAACCAGCCACAGACTCCACCTTCAAGAACCTGCCATCATTACATCATTACCGCTGCCTGTACCAAGAAATGCTTCCATGGGAGTCATGTAAGTCTCCCACAACTGGAGCATTCTATGCTGAAGCCTTATAGAGACATCCAGATTATTCAAAAACTTACTGGTATGTTCTTTGACAGAGACACCAGGACCCTCAAGGTTTGGTGTCTGCACAAACACAGTGACGTCATAGTCAGTGTCTGGTGAAAGGCCAGAGAAGCAGTGACTGGTTTCTGATCCACGCACTGTAATTTCCTGTCCTCTGGTTCCTGATCATGAAAACAAATGAAAATGTCAGTGTTATCATCAATTACACTTAAAGACATTTAACACATAATTTTGTAAACAAAATGGCATACTTTTTGAATATTTATTGCATTTTTTCCATTACCGTTTATTCCCCTTTTACCTTCTGCCACATCTACCCACCCTTCTCCCACCCCACAATCACCACACTGTTGTCCATGTCTATGAGATCTTTCTCATTTTTGCTCAGCCTTCCCACCCTCCCTACCCTCGCCACCCCATAGAACTGTCAGCCTGTTCTCGGTGAGCCTGTCACTATTTGGCTTGTTAATTCAGTTTGTTCATTAGATTCCACATATGAGTGAAATTGTATGGCATTTGTCTTTCTCTGACTGGCTTATTTCCTTTAGCATAAGGTTCTCCAGGTCAATCATGCTGTCAAGAAGTCTAAAATTTTTAAGTTAAAAATGTTGCTATGATGTGCTCCAGCTTTCATTTTGCACACGTACCATCTGCGGGGCTCAGCTTTAGCCTGTAGGAGGTGGCTGCCCGGTGAGGTGACCATTTAACACAGAAAGTGTCCCACCCGACCTGGTAAGTTTTCAGATCTGTCACATTTAAATACACTACAAAAGAAATAAAGAAAAATAAAAGATTTACTTTTTTAATAAAGGCAGAAAAGCATACTTTTAATCATAACAGAATTTTAAAGCTTCCACAGTAGCTTAAAAAAGAATGTCTAAAATCTTGCTATTTTTCTTCATATATGAAACATACATGAAAATATTGTACAGCCAAAATAGATATCCCTTTCTATAACTAATTTTCAAGAGGAAAGAAATTTCACATAGGCCTCCTTAGCGCCATAAATGTCACAGATGTCTCATGGAAAAGAAGAAAGTTTTCTAAAAGGCAATCTTAAGTCCTTAAATCATTATGAAAGCATTGGCAGCAACAAAATCTATCTGGGCTGAATCAAATAAATAATCATGGCATTTCTGTGGAAACTTTCAATTAAATCAGCATGTTAGGTGATAAATGTTTTAACATCAAATGTTAAAAGAAACTGTAAAAAAACTACATAGCATCTCAACTCTAATTTTACAGATCATTCATGATGAAATGAAATTATAACTTTTCCCTTTCAAAACTCAAAATATAATATTTTGTGAACTAAGTACATTTACTCATATACATTTGTATATGCTGAATTATATTGCTTACAAATTTGTTTAGATGGACACAAAAGGGTCATACCTACTTAATGATGACTTCACATATGTGAAGAAGTAAAATGAAAACAGGCTGCCCTCATAATTTTTACTACGCTTTTCCTTACAACATGCAAAGATGCATAACTCACATGTAGTGCCTTGATCTGTCAGGGGGACACTAAGTCCAGAATCATACTGAGCGTAAACATTTACATCATAGGTGGTGCTGGGACTGAGGTTGTGTAATGTGTATGATGTCACTTCTCCAACAAATACTTCCATGGGCTCATTGGAACCTTTTACAACAATGACAAAAAGACACAGATATATATCACCAGTGGTCTCAGCCTTTTCTTAAAATCAAAATGCTTTAACTTATACTCCAACAAGAGTATGAACACCATTAATTCCAAAGCCCCTTATGCACTTGTTCACCATAGCACATGCTACACTATATGGTGACTACAAAACCAAAAGCAGACTTTGGATTCTTTTCCTTCTGACTCTCAAAGCACAGCACCATACCTGGAAGGTAACAGATATGTAACAATGGTCCTTTAATAAATAAATTAATCACACAACAGCTATTCTAGACCCTCAAGCCTCTCCTCTAAGCTGTACTTGGCCAGCACAGTGTTTTGCATATAGTAGGTGGTCAATTAACATATTTCAATGTATGGTAGAGATGATTTAAGAACATCCATATTAGATTTCATTCCATAAGTTTAGTGACTGAAGGGCCTCAGTTATTGACACCTTCTCCTTTAAGCTCTCTCACACAAGCTCAGCTTCTCTTTCTCTTATCCTCTCTCTTTATGTTGTTCTAAGAAAAATAATATTTCTAGAAATTTCAGAAAGTTCACACCCCCCTTGGGTACAAGGAAGATGCCCTAGAAAATCTGGTATGAAGAGTATTTTTATTCCACCATTCAAAAAATATAGACAGAACATAGAAATACAACAAATAATTTAAAGGTGATATATGTTTAGGTGAAAGCATCAATGGGAAGTTGAAAGAAATCTTGTTATAAATAAACTAAAACATATATGCCCCAAATGGAATAATACTTTGATATCATGGGAAAAAATACAGAACTTAGTGTTGATTAGATATGCATTATTTCATAACCATAATAACACATAGGAAGTCTGAACACAAACACCTTCACTTCATGTAATTTTATGAACCAGGTAAAACTTTTTAGCCATGTAAATAAATGAGAGTCTCACCTACACCCACAGTAATAATAATACTTTAGATCATTGGCTAAAAATACTATTTCCAGAAACATTACCTCAGATCAAGGAGGACAATAAAATAACTGAATTGTCAGTAGAATCTAATCCTAGGGATGCAACAAAGAACACCCTCATCCCAAAAAACTCCCCCATGCATTTCTATGATGATAAATGTGCTTCCTCACCCACTGGCTTATACACAATCTTATATCCAAGAACTGGAGAAGGTGAAGGGTCCCAGGATACCCTGAATCTTGTATACCATTCATCAGAGATGTGTATATTCTGAGGTGGAAGTAGTCCCACTGCAAACAAATATTGACATGCATTATTGAGCTTTCATTGACACACAGGGAGAGCATAGAGCTTTATGAGTACTGATTATAAGTATTGATGGTACACCCACACAAAAGAAATTTTATAGTATCCCTTAAGTTCCTTATCCAGAAAACAAAACATGTCGGAATTCTCAACAGAAAGTTTACAGAGTTTTCACATCAAACTACAACTCAAATAGACTTAGAAACTGTTCATTTCCAGAGCTGGTATTTTATATGATGCAGAATGATAGAAAATAAAAAAATTCATACCACTTTTAGAATTTTATAGATTACATATTATTAGAGCCAATAAGCAATTTAGAGACTGTCTAGTCCAAACACCCTATCCTATAAGATATAATTTACTCAAGACCACACAGCAAGTTAGTGACTGAAATGATGTTCTTTCCCAATACCATTCTATTTTCCACTAATATAACCTGGAGTTAATCCTCAAGCCTTCAGTGGTACTGCCCCCATCTCTACATCCTGTAAAAGCAATACTATTAAGCAGCATGTTAAGTAGTTGCTGAGTTATTATTAATAGAATTACACAAATAAAGAATAAAACTTGAAAAAATGTTTTCAGGAGAGAAACTAGAAATGTCTTTGTGTCTCTCTGGAAAATTCAATATCTAGGAAAGAATTCTTTTACATATTTTGATAAGCACAAAATTCTGTAATATGCCATTTCCCCAGAAAAGTAATCAAAATATATTTTAAAACCTAAGAGGAAGTAAAAATGGGAAGTTGTAAAGTTAAATTATCTTGATTTTTAAATTAAAATCACTAAACTGAATCTTCATTGTCTCAGTCCTATAGACAAAAGGTTTTAATAAATATATAAATTTCTGGCCTTGAGACATTGACCTGAAATAACTCTAGCCCTGCTTTTCTCCTAAGAACTTTTGAAGGTTACCTCTCCCAAATCCTGTGATGTTGTCCAGGTCATTTAAGCACAAAAGAAGTTTGGATAACTGAGCATAGTAATGATCCTGAAATCATGTTGAATGAGTGGAAAAAAGGAATGCCAATATTTACCAGCAACAGATCAGATCTATAGTTTAGCATGTCTTTATGCTGAAGCAGTGGCTCTCAACCACTGCTTCAGCAGAAAGACAATGGCAGGTCCAGGCCACACCTGAGACCATTGACATCAGTAACTCTGGGGGTGGCACACAGGCAAAGCAGTTTTTAAAGCTCCTCAGGTGATTCCAATGAGCAAGCAAACTGGAGAAACTTTGCTTTACACCATAAGAAATTGCCACCAATGCAGACTAGAAAAAGGGTCTGAACATTGGTAATGCTTTGTAAATTACTGGGTACAATAGAAAAATATCTTTTAAAAAAAGCTAGATTTGTAAAGAGAAAATAAATGATAATCATCTCATTTATTTATGACTTAAGATTCTATCATGTCATGGAGTGGTTTTTGTTGCTACTAATTTGGCTGAGTTAACAGCTATAAGCTTAGCTGATACCACACAAACTAGAACAATATTCAGAGAATATGCAATGGTTTTCCAAAGGAGAAATAAAACTATCTCAAACAAAGCAAAATCTGCAGAAAAAAAGGTTTTTTCTACTTTTTCTTCTTTAAGTGGACCTTTAAAGAGTTAAAATCAAGTCCTGTTCTCATATCCTTTTGACAAAATACAATGTCTAACACAAATGTTAATGCAATACTAATGTATCTGAATTGCATTAGCAAAGGCAAAATTTAAAGATTATAAAAGATACAAGATACTTACCAGTTCTTCCATTTCCTGTTAGATGGCTTCCATCTCCATCTTCATAAATAGGAATAACAGTGATTTTATATGGGGTATCAGCTTGCAGGGGCTGCAGTATAACATTGTTCCTTCTGCCTGGGACTGTGGTCTATAGGGGAAATTAAATTATAAATTGATTACCAGCTAGAGGACTTTCAGATCAAAAGACAATATTGTTTTATGTATTTCCCTAAACAGTAATGTTCTCTTCATATTTTCTTTTTGTTGCACAATAGTTCATGGCAAAGCAGATGTCCACACTGCCTGTGTGCAGCATGGGAGGATGGTTTTAGAGTCAGACAGGTCTGGGATCAAGTCCGAGATTAGCCATTTACCAGCTTTATGACTTAGCACTCTGAAAGAAATTGTGAGGATGAACAGCAATAGTGGGTATAACACCTCAGCACACGTTACTGCATACTGCAGCACTCAGTCATATGTTTGTCTCCTGCATCTCTCATCAGTACATGTTATGGTTTTGTGTACTCCTTCAACAAATATTAACCAAGTATCCACTGTGAGTATCAGTTTGGCTAATACTAATTAGGAGAAAAAAAAGGTGAAAAAGAAGAAATGGAAAATACATTTAACTACCTCCATGAAGAAAAAACAAATCAACTAAATCTCTCAATCTCTCCTTCAACACAAAACTTTACTTCCATAAACAATGTGAATCACTTATGCCTGTGATTCCCAGAGTAGAGTTCCTTGATTACATATGGTGAATTGGGGGAAGGAATTATATTTGTACTGCTTTCAGAAAGTGAAGGGAAATTGCATAGTTGTACATGAGAAGGCTGAACAAACATTAAAGCATGAGTGTCTTTGCTTTGGCAAACCAAGTGTGGTGACACTGCTTGTGTTATTTTGATCAGAAGTACTAAATGGCAATTACATGCATTACTGATAAATAAAAATGAGGGCTTAAATTAAAGCTTAATCTATCAAGTTCAAGTAGATTAATTATTTTATAACATACAGATAAGGGAAGAAGAATGATCAAAAAGAATGACCATATATAGTAAAATGGTTGCAAACCTAGAACCAAACTGTTTTATAATCAACATTTTGCGTAATCTTCCACCAGCTGAGATATTACTAAACTTGAAAGTGCTGAGTTTTTCCATTCATAACAAATGGATATGCACAATGAGGGTGATGAGGGCAACAAGGACACTATAAGAAACTTGAATCTGGCTCTAGGGAGATAAAATATAATACTCAAAAAGTTTGAAGCTAATATTACAATATGTAGAAAAAAGATTAGCATGGATAGTTAAGGAAGACCTTGCCAAAAAAAAAAAAAATCAGATTTAAAGAAAAGGTAAGATTTAAATAGTCACAGCATTTGAACATTAATTTATTTTATTTTTTTAAACTATTTTTTTAAAGATTTTATTTATTATTTCCAGAAAGAGGGGAAGGGAGAGAGGCAGATAGGGAAAGAAACATCAATGTATGGTTGCCTTTCACCTGCCTCCAGCTACAGACCAGTTGGAGACCTGGCTTGTAACCTGATTATGTGCCTTGGCTGGGGGATTGAACCAGTGACCACTGAGCTACCAGCCAGGGCTAAACATTAATTTAGATAGCTCAGAATAACTGGTATCGTGTTTCACTAGACTTAATTCCTATTATGGAATTAGATGATTTGAAATATGCATTTCATGAGATAAGACAGTTTTTTAATCTGTCTTTAGAATAAAAACGAGCCCCAAAGACAATGGTTCTCTATAGCATGGAAGGCCACACTGGGCATTTAGGTGGTCCCAATATCATGTCAGAATAAGTCATATAGAATGTAATGTCACACCAGAGTCAAGGTCTCAACTCTAATCCTAGCACAGTCCTAAAGAACGAAACTTAACTGTACCCTCCAACCAGGCCATATCACAAAATGCTTGAATAAATGAGAATCGGACTCACATATTCATCAATTGGATCACCAACGGTGGGAGAATAAATAATCCTATATTGCTGAACTGGCCCATCGGCATGATCCCAAGCCACAGAGAGGCTATTAGTTGTCTCCCCAAAGACTCTCATATTTCTTGGTCCACTTCGTGGTACTAAATAAATAAAATACAATAGAGTTATTTGCCTGCCTGTAAGCATGACAGACGCATGGATGGAGGGAGGGGTTTAAAAGAATTTTACCCTGGTCAGATTAAGGAAGTTACTTTCTTGTGTTTCCACATTCACTACGTTGTTTACTTCCTATGATAAAATACACATCTTCTATAGTTTTAATGTGACAACATAAACCATAGAAAGTGCTACATTGCGGAGCTACAGTTAGATGCTAAACTTCCAGTAACACAGAACTAGGTTTGAACTTAAAATGTACAGACAGAGGAATGAATTTAACCACTATAATTACTTCCTGTTTAGTTAAACATAGAAGTCAAGCTCTCATGTTTGAAAGGTCCCTATTTAGTGAGAAGAACTACTGAAGGACAAAAGGGAAAAAAACCCTTCCTAGGTCCTGGATGAGAATATCACCAAATCAATTTCACTCATCACAAAGGGCAATCATGGACCCAAAGCTTTCACCTGGAGTGTCCAGACCTAGCCCCACCTGTACCAAGGTGGCAAAAGCTCTCACAACCTCTCACACCTCTCACTGCTTACTCACTGAGAGAAGCCCTGCCACTGAGTTCTAAGGGAAGGGAGTGGAGAAAGGATTTCTGCCTCACGTGTTCGGCCCTGGGCGGGGCTGGGATTCCCCTCTCCGTCTGAGTAGAGAGCCACGATGTTCACAGAATAGGGTGTGTCTGGAATCAGGCGCTCCAGGTGCACTGTGCGGGTGTTTCCTGGCACCACAATCTGGAGGGAAAGAAGTACCAAACTCTGCCTGATGACAACCCAAATGCTTACCAAGTCTTTTATTAGTCAGCATAATAACTCTGATAATAAAAGGTTGAGCCCAGACATGTCAGAAGCCAACTACTTCTGCTATTTCATGAGATCTGCCCAACTGACACGATTAGATGCAATTTATCCGCAGAAACTTCCTCTCCAAACAAAATTAGTTCACACTTGCATTTGTTTATTGTAGATGGTCAAATATAACATGCAGTGCTCATGGTAGTAACCTGACAAACATTCCTGAATTAATTTCTACCCTGGCGGTGGGGGATGTGTGTGTGGAAATTTTGTATTACAATAGAGAGCCACTCTATGCAATGAGTAAGGAAAACATTGTCTGAAATATGCCCTATTATACACACAGACATGCAAATAAATATTCTTACCAAACACATGTATTATTTATTTATCTTTGTTCATCATTACTATTTATTTTTATAGAGACTTATAAAGCTAGTCTATAAATTTACTTTTTCTTAAGTGTTCTGATACTGTCATATTCAAATTAGTAATTTTTGATTTCTAAATTGTTAATTTACTTACAAAACTGAATATTTCTATGGCAATTTGTATGGGCCAATGAAGGAATACTCTAAGGCAGTTTTATAATAAGACATTTGTACTTCACAACAACAGCCCATATTGATAAGTTTAGCAATGGTTTTCATTTGTAACTGGGTTTTTTTAATGAACTATAGAAATGATCCCTGAAAGTGTAGTCTTATGTAACTGGGGTTTTTAAAACTTATATTGCTAATTTGCATTTTCCCCCCAAATTCAGTTTTGCTAACTAATTTTATAGTTAATACACCTGCCTTAATTTATTAAAAGCAATCATGCACTCATTCTACTTTGGCATGTTTGTGGTTTGCATTCTTATAAACCACTCAACGGGACACAAACACGAGCCTTCATTCATCAGGAAATGAAGTTTCTCCAAGACTTGGTGCCATACCAACAACTGGCTCATTGTGTTCTGGGCCAGCAGCCATGGTAGGAGGCACAGTAGAATCTACAAAATTCGTCCACTGAGCTCAAGGAGACAAAATTACTTACAGATTCCGAGGGTCTCGTGCCATCCACAGGAGAATACACAATTCGATACTGCTGCACAGGCCCAGGAGCAGGGTCCCAGCGAACATCTAGGCTGTTGGGCGTAGGATTATACACTTGGACATCTCTTGCTGATCCTCTCACCACTGACAAAGGAAGAGTCAACACATATTAAGTCTGTTTACTTATGTTGAGTTTTTGTTATTATTACCCCAGAAATTACACTCTGTAAAAGGATGAAACACTAGCCTCCTTAAATTTCTAATTATGTACATGCAAAAGCAGATTTAAACTATCCACATCCAAATGTACCCAATGTTAGCCAATTACAGCCATTGTCTGTATGGAAGCAAAGTCATTGCCAATAAAAACAAACTAATAAATGTAGTAACACTGGTTTGTCCATAAAGGGACACGGGATAAGGAGCAAAAACACTGGAAAAAATGCTTCAGTTTTCCAACATAAGTAATGGAGAGAGAAATGAGGAGGAATCTCATTGTGTTTCTGACTTTGTTTTCTACTGTGATTAAAATTAAAGGCAAAAGGAGGGAGAAATAAGCTCCTCAGATCTCAATTATCTGCACCAATAGGGACTTAGAAAAACATAAACTGAGTCCATGTATTAACCCTAAACTGTAGGTTAGTCAATAACATCACCTTTCTATGCCACTAATCTTTTACCGAAAGAAGCCAAAGAAATATTTGTAAGTATGCACAGAAACCTTTGAGCAATGCTATAAAGAACAATAAAAACACTATAAACCGGGTTTCAAGATGTTAATGGCAAATTAAAGCACCCAGACTTTTAAGGCCAAAAGACACTTCAGCAAACCAGAGACATGTGCGATCAAGAAATATGAAAAACAGATTTCAATAATTTACACTCTAACACCAATTACAGAACAGTGCTTCACACAAATTTGTAAAGCACAAAGCAAAGTTCATTAATTTTTGTCAGTGACAGAGAATAACCAAAATGGCATATTAATTATCATATGCCCATTTATAAATCTTAAAACTGTCATTTCAGAAAACAAATGCCATTATAATTTTTTTAATTTCATACACAAATAGTTATAGTTGGTGATGTTAAGAAGGTGACATATAGGTGATTTTTATGTTTTTATTTTATTATTTTGAATTTCCTAAAAATTGTTTTCAATGGGCCTCTAAGATCTTCATATGAAAAGTAAAATTTTTCATGAAAAAGCTAGATTTTCCTGTCTTCTTACATGTCCTTCCAGTATCTGAGGTGCGTCCTCCATCACCATCAGTATAAACAGGAACTACTGTAACAGTGTAGGGAGTGTCTGGCTGCAGATTTCTCAGAATAGCATAATTGGTATTCCCAGGGATTGGTACCTAAAGATTTTAATAAAACACAAAGAACTTGATTTTAAAAACTCATAAAAGAAAGAATACTTCAAACAATAGAATACTCAAAGAATGAACTCAGGACCAAGTCAAGAAACAAGCTCTGTACTACTGGAACATGATGTCCTCATATAAACTGTTACAAGAGGTTATGAAGACTTCTCCAGACCCCTACGCTCACCTTGGGCTCCCCCTTCAGATTACTTCCTCCAGCCCCAATTCCCTGCAACCCCCTACCACCAAGGTGCTGGCTTACTCTCTGTTCAAGCTCTATTAAACGAACATAAATTCATCAATGCTGAAATCAGACAGTTAATCCCTTTAGCTCTGCTTGTAAATCATTCAGCTACAGTTTAAAGAAACATGCATTTTTCACTACAGGAAATAATTACCAGTTCCTCTGGACCTCCTGCTGTTGGTACATAGAAGAGCTTGTACTGACGTGGATTTCCCTCTGCATGGTCCCAACGAACACTCAAGGTGCTAGTAGAAGGGTCATACACCCTTAGGTTCCGCACAGTATTCAGAGGTTCTGCAATGCACAGAAATCACATCACACACAGTATGAGCCTAACAGTGAAGGACTTGTGAAGTACAGGTTCAATGGTATCTCCCTAGAACATAGCAGGCACTCAATAGTGCCTCCAAAATATCTGGTGAAGTGGTGAATACATGAAAGACTGCAAAAATCGGTACATACCTCATCTCTCCATAAGATATGTTGGCCTCAGAGCATTTCTTTTCTTAATTCTAGAAAATAATAAGTGTCTTTCTCTAACAAAAAGACAGTTAACTCCAAGCAAGGATGCTAAAAATGACTATATATTTTTCAATGTATTTCTAAAGGTTAGCAAAACTTTGTGTCACCTCAGTATTTCCAGATAAAGATATGATTTCGTTCCAAGGGCAATTACTAAAGGAGCCACAGAAATCTTGTATTCACTTACTGGTCTTGCCTCTTCCAGTCATCCGACCTCCTTCACCGTCAGGATAGAGGGAGGAAACAGTGATCGTGTAAGGAGTGTCAGGCTTCAGTTTCTGCAGGAGCACGCTGTTCTGTCGTCCTCCTATTGTGATCTTGAGTAAACAGGAGAAAGTGTTCACTTTGTTCTTTCTATCTCTCTAGTCTGTTAGAAAAAGCTCTTTTTACAAGGAGCTGTATGAGACCCTTACCAAGATCTGGAGACATAGACGTACCACAGTGAAGATTTAAAGATATCTTACTGTATAACTTAAATGGAAACTATGCACCTTAAATCATACACACACACACACAAACACACACACACACACTCAAATGCACACACAAAGACTCTAAGCCTTATAATGGTGACCTCAAAAAGATATTTCAACTTGCTTGCTGCCAGCACTGTAAAATTTCACCCAAAAGGCATTTCAGTGATTTATTCCTACAAAGGCATGAATCATAAATGAGTTACAAAGGAACTTAAAGATAGCAAAAATTTGCATAATATTAGAGGCTCCACACCATTCAGTATAATTCTTCCTTTTTTTACAGGTGTTTTTATTTGCTTTAGAAGCGCATTAAAATGATTCAGCAAAAGATCTAACACTTTCGGTGTTTCCCCAAAACACTGCCACTCTGATGGCTGTTAAACTACGTGACAAGCCCCTTTGCCAGAACACTCAAGCAGGAGTTCCCAGTCATCTCCACATGGTCTGAAGCTTTTTCAATTTCCTCCAACTTCCTCCAGTTACAGAGTTTTCAGTATTTTATTCATTGCTTGAGGCCATCTAGCTATCTTGTTGAAAGAAAATTTGTATGATTTGTTAACAGTTTACCGAATTCAGATGTTTGTGCCATGCTAATTAAAATCACATGAAAATGGCACACTGCCCACAATGAGTGTACATGTGGGTGGCTGGATGTGCTAGCAAAGTCCAGATGTTTCCAACATTGCACCCATCCTTTCAAGTTCTAGAGGAAACCTTAGTGAATCACTGTAGTCATCCTAATAAAAGCAAATTGAACTATAGTGGCTAATTTTAATAGTTAATATTTGAGGCGATGAGAGAATCTATCAATGTCAGTACAGCCATTTGATACTGAACAAACCTGACAACATCCACTTAGGAGAGGTATGGCCATATGAGTAAGCAGAAGGGTGTCTGCCTACTTCTTCCATCCAACTCTCCAAGATAATTCTAGCATCAATGATGCATTACTTTGATTAGCTCATAGGCTAGAAAAGATCCCCAACAATAACAAATCTTAAGAAGTTATCAGCTAATACTTTACAGAGCATATGAGACTCCATCTAATTATAACAAATAACTGAGAGATAGTAAAAGAGATCTGGACAGCAGCTGGAGGGCCAGTGTCACTAAGAAGAGGAATGTTAAGGTCAAGTTTATCTTACTACATTTTTACCTAAATATGTCCTGGCATAGGCAAAAGAAGTTCTGTTTCTGACATCAAAATATCAATCCATCCATGTTTTACTTTTTATAAAAAGCTAAGTGATTACAGTTGACATTTACTTTATTGTTGATAATAATATATTTAATATATAAATAATAATTTAGTTAACTGAGACATATTCTCAACACAAATGTATCAAACTACCTAAGTCAAAAGACCAACTCAAAAGTCACACTAGGGATGGGAGGGTTTCTGGTTCAGCTAAACCCACTTACTACTATGTAATATCAGAGACCTTTAACCACACACCTTAACCACTGCCAGTGTCCACCTCTGCTAACACCTCTAAACTGGTAAAAGGAATGACCCACTTATTGAAACTCAGCCGTCAGGTGATTAAAAGTTAGTAACTCATATCTCTCTAAAGCTACATGAGGAAACATAGCTGCCCCCACCCAAAAAAAAAGGTCAACAAAATACTGAACTTCGCCAAAACCATTACCCTATGTGTACAAAAATCATGGTACTTTGTAAGCTAGAATAACGTGTGCAGGTCTAGTCACCCATTTCATAAAAACAAAGTTGGAGAAAATTCAAACAAACAACTAAAGTATGCAAGGTGAATGGACAAGGGGTCTGTTAACTAAGGGAAGACTGGAAAGGTAAAAAGATGAAGGTTTCGATTCCCCAGCCAGGGCACATAACCAGGTTGCAAGCCAGGTCTCCAGTCAGGTCTGTGGCTGGAGACAGGTGAAAACACAACCATACATTGATGTCTCTCTCCATCTCTGCCTCTCTCCCTTCCCCGCTTTCTGAAAATAATGAAATAAAATCTTAAAAAAAAAAAAATGATGAAGGCTGGCTTTATAGTTGTAGCATCTTTCTCAAGAATCTCCATTTAGATAAATATAAAAATGACAAATACTATAAATTAGGTGAAGAGGCACATGGATCTAGAAACACCAGATTTATGGCACACAAAAAGAAAAATTATAATAACGGCAGTATAGGAAACTTTCAACACTTGATTAAAGTAGAGAGATATGGATTGAAAATATAAATACACTAAAAAATATAGATATCTTCATGGATAATCCAGCTCATAGTTTTTCAAGGGAAAAATGGATGCATTAAGGCACATACCTGATGCCATGAAGCTATTATGAAAAGGAACACTCATGTCCCATGAGAATATCTTTGGTGTCTCCATCACGGATAAAGTCAAATATTTCCACCCAGTACAGTAAATCTCCCATCTCTCAAAATAATTAGTATGATTGACTAAATATTATGGGCAAGTTTGAAGAAGAAAAGGTAGAGTTTGTCCAATAATGTTTATAAAACAAATTACCGTCTGTTCATTGCCTTCGCCTGTTGAAGGCTGGTAAGTGATTCTGTATTTCTGCACACGGCCACTAGCAGGATCCCACTTAACCGTCAAGCTGTTGGATGTGGCATTGTACACTTGAAGGTTTCGGGGGCCACTTTTTGGAGCTGGAAAAAGATTGTTGAGAAATAGAGTAAGCACACAGAACAATGCCTCCCTCCAAAGTATGCACTATTCCGAAGAAATCAATAGAGCTGTAGACCTCTAGGCTCAGAACTAAATTGGCCAATGAATCCTAAATAACTCTTTAACAAATAGTGGCTCAACAAAGTTTCTCAGGAAAGTCCTATTTAAAAGAGGACTCAATCAACACCTTACATTGTAAAAGCAGAAGGCTTATTTGCAATGAATTTCATGGTACTTTTTATTCATTCATTCATTTGTGCATTCATTGATTCATTCATTCATTCATTTGGTCATTCATACAATTCAGCAAATTAAATTCTTACCTGGTGTTGTTGCAGGTATCAAACGCACTAAAAAAGGAATTTGGGAAAATATTACTAATATAGGTATAGCTCTATTTTTTAATTAATTTAAAAATAACAATGGCCTAAAGGCTGAAAACCTACGTGTGCGCTCACTGCTACTCAAGGCATCACTTTCTGACTCATCAGGATAGATGGCAGTTACAGAAACTTCATAGAGAGTGTTCGGGTTCAGGTTCTCAAACATCATAGTATTTTCATCTCCATTTAAGATGGTCTTAGGAAAAGAGGAAGAAAAAACATACCCACACAAATCAAGTCAACATGTATCTCATATACTCAATGTCAGTTTGTTGATATTATTTAGCCAGATGTTCCTGATTGGAGTCATTCCGTGAGCTCAAATGTCACTAGTAAGAAAGGGTGCTTTTCTGGCAACACAGGTAATGCATATTTCAGACAAGATTTCCTATAATTAAATGGCACACTAAAAAAAGAAAGAGAGAAAAGAGGGAAAGAGAGTTAACACTACCTCCATTTTATCTGAGCTTCCAGAAGGTGCCCAGGTTACTCTGTAGAGAGACACATCTGAAGCTGCGTGATCCCAAGTTCCTCTGAAACTCTCTGTCGTTACGTCAGTTATCTTTAGGTTTGTTGGGGCTGGCACCTTGCCTGGCGTGAGAAAAGGCAGGACTAATTTTTTAATGTGATCTACCAATTCAATTTAATATAATAAAACTGCCTTGTTTTACATGGAAAGACTGGCTGAAAACATTGCTTAGAAGCCTATCTCCCCGATTCAGTGCATTTGAAAGATAAATACAAAAGAGAGCTCTGGAAACTGGAAGTATTGTATGGATAGAATGTGATTATTTATTTATTTTTATAGGTGATTATTTGTGTCCTATTAAAATGATAATTTTATGAAGCATATCACAGAAATGGTGTACTGCAAAACTTATTTTTATGAAAGTTGTAGTAGAGACAGTGCCCAACCCATAGTAAAAAATGAATTTGGTTTTTGAGTCAGATCCTTCCCTCTCCAATAATACAACTCAACTTTATTTTAAGCTACTGGAACTACAACTTATTCTTTTTGGAGTTTTCCACCTTAAATAGTAGATTGATTTTTTTTTTTTTTTTTTTTTTTGGCTGTCCACAGGTCTTACTTCTTTCAATACCCTCTTAAATAGATGAATTAATGTAGGCATTTTGAAATAATGAAAACTTTGTATTAATATGATTTGGGAAGCTGACAGAAGGCAGTAATTAAATGGTGAATTGTCTGGATATGAAAGGGAAAAAATAGCACACATTGCTGGTTACAGAAAAAGCAGAGGGATGTTTAGAAAAATTAAGGAAATGGAGAAGCCAAAGAATTTATATACATGACACATGGGCATGAACTAAGGGAGGCATTGCCGGAGGAAATGGGGTATACTGGGTGGAGGGGGACAAAGGAGAGGAAAATCAGGACAACTGTAATAGGGAAGTAAATAAAATATATTAAATAATGGTAATTTTAAAGGTAATATTTAGCAATACTCTTCTAATTCAGTCATTCCTAATCATTTTGCGTCTCAAGGTTTTTGAGAATCTAATGAAAACCAACAACTCTTTCACAGAGCAGAACACATAAGCAGAAACTTTGGCATAGAGTATCAGAGAGCACATGAACCTTCATGGTCCATGAAATGTTATGATCTAAGCAATCCATGCATAAGCTTTTCCTACAGTCACTAATCTTAAACACAATGTGAAGCAGGCCGTAACTGCTTCTATATAAAAAGAGGAAAAATCATGGAGTGCTGATGACTTGAAATTCCAATTAAAAACCTTTCCATCAATCAGGCACTGTAGTTAGTTTGCAGTACAAGCACTTTGGAATGTCTTCCACCAGTCCTGAACATTCACTGTCAATTATTTCTCAGGCTCCTAGTAACCAAAGCCAATTACACAAAACCCAGAGCAATCAAAAATTTGTTTCTAATACTTAAAGTGGAAAGGCCCATTGAGATAAAGACGGGTACCACTTTCACAAGCACAACTGCCATCAAAACATGAAGGATGCACTTTGGATGTATCTAAAAGTTATTAGGAAATATTAAGGATTAAGAACCTATATTGAAAGTATTAATTTATTATACTAAATTACCTGCTTCTACTAGCCTTTTTTCCTGACTTCTTTTTCTCTTTACTACTTATGTTATGTTTATGCAAAGCTGTCGTTCTACTTACATGGATCAGTTTTTGTCTCTAGTCACTACCCTTACTTACCAGGTAAGAACTGATGTCAAGAAAGCAACTGAAACTGCTAAGAGATATCACATGTTCAAAAAACCTCAGACGTGACTACCACCTGATGTTAGGGAGCAGCTGGGGCATTTCACTAGATGTCCTGATCATGCACAGACAGCTGGACACTAAAGGAGAAATGTATGAGCCTCTGGTGAGGGAGTTACTGTATAGAAAGTAAAAGTTCCAGACTATAGCACTGATCTCACCATTAGATTACTGGATGAGTCATTTCAGTAATCTAGGCCTGTGCTGTTCACTATGAAAGCCACATGTAACTATTGAGTAATTGAAATGTGACTAGTCCACATGTGAGATATGCTGTAAGTGTAAAATTAACACATCCTGGATTCTGAAGACTTATGATGAAAAAAATGTGAAACATCTCTTAATAATTATTACACTGGTGCATGTTAAAATGAAAATAGTTTGATATTGGGTTGAATAAAACATTAAAGTTAATTTTATGTCTCTTTATTTTTTTAACGTGGCTACTAGAAAATCTGAAATTATATATGTGACTCCCATTATATTTCTTTGGAGTACTGCTGGCTCTAGACCTTGATTTTTTTTTTAATTAAAACATTTTATTTATTTTTAGAGAGTGGAGAAGGAAGAAGAAAGAGATGGAGAGAAACATCAATGTGTGATTGCCTCTCACATGCCCCCAAATGGGGACCTGGCTGGCAACCCAGGCATGTGCCCTGACTGGGAATCGAACCAGTGAGCCTTTGGTTTGCAGGCTGGTGCTCAATCCACTGAGCAACACCAGACCTTGTTTTAACCTACTATTTAATTAGGAAATTATGGCTGAGCACTGAGCCAAGCACTGAAGATACAAAGTCAAACAAAATCAGTTCATATGTCACTACCTTTACTAGGAGGGGAAAGCAGAATAGATTAAAAAGGCTGATGGGTAATAATAAATAGTTATATACTATGGAAGTACCATGAGAGGGAGAAGTAGCAACATAATGGAGCAGGAAAGGAGGGGTGAGGCAGGGTGCTCTGTACCTCCCCACTTTCCCACTGTGGAAGCCCCCCTTTCCTCTGAAATCTGAATGCATACAATCTGAGTGCCACATACTTCACCTTCCTTACTCAACTCCATATATTGTTCATTACTTTTATTTCCACAATGAAATCATGGACTTTCGAGGGCAAAGGTACTTATATTTTGTTACCTCTGATAGCCTTTTTCATACAGTAAGATAGAAAAAATACATGATAACTAATGCAACTTTTCCAGAGAAAATGTCCAACATACGTCCAGAATGTACTTTTTCTCCCCCATCGCACCCCAATCCCACACATACCAGTGAAGTATGCAGAAGATGAATTAGTGACAGTGATGATAAAATAACAATAGGAATTATAAAAGAAACAGACATGAAGGAAGAGGAGGAGAAGAAACTAAATGAAAAACAACCTATGAATACAAACATCATTAAATCCTGGCAAAAAAAAAAAATAAAACGGTATTAAGAAATTAAATGAAATGACCCCAAAACAGCATGGTCACAACTCACGGGTCTTTTCCTGAGCAGTCACTGGGGGAGACTCCCCTTCATCATACACGGCAGAAACGCTGACTGTGTACAGGGTTTTTGAGGTGAGTTCTTTGAGAGGAATGCTGGTCTGTGACCTGTCTACCTCTACCTGTAGGAGAGCAGTGGAACTATTTTTACAAAGGGTTTACTTTTGAGATCTCTCTGTTATTCATTGTACCTCTCAGAACGAGAACATAAGAATAGTGAACCAAAAAAAAAAAAGGCAATTTTTAACCAGCTGCATAAGAGTCCAGAAACTGGATACAGTCCTGTTTGTTTATGAAGTGGAAAAAGAAGTGTGCTCTAGAGCTGTATCTGACCCAGTAAATGATGACTGTTTATGGATTTAAGCAACCTAATTGTTTTTCACCCATTTCCCTTTGTAGTGCTGCCTTATTTCTTTTGGAAATGTTATCCTATGAGTTATCTCATTTGCTATGCACAAGAACCATGGAAGGCCCACTGGTCATTGTACCTCTTTGGAAATTGAAACCCAGGGTGAAATGACTGTGTGTACATGGATGAATTAGCTTTTGTGTAATCCAAATGACTGGCACAGCCAGTAAGTACCTGGCTGCTAAATGAAACTATTTCTATATTCCAAAAATGTCCCTGAGGTTCTGACAATAATGCCCCAACAAGCACACATAAGTTTTAAGCCCACTCACTAGAGAAGACCCCCAGTTTGCTCCCCTTTGAGTCAAGTTGTGGAAAAAGCTCTCTGCCCTAACATCTACTCAAACATATTCACTGTCAAAAGGACACTCCTCTAACATATTCATTCCTTTTCTCTGTCCTTTTCAGTTGTCCTATCTTCCTATTATGTAAAAAATTCCCAATATCCCATTGCTAGCTTTTTTAAAGGAACATTATCGACACTGCAGTAATTTATAGAATTCAGAGAATCACGTAAGACATCTGGATGAGAAGAAAATACTATCTAGATTCTATAACTAAGAGGTGATATTTTTAAGATTTTTATCATACAGAAAAACATATTAAACTCAATGCTAGACAGTCCAATATATTATCAATATTCAAAAAGTGCTTTATTAACATAACAAACTTTCAACACTATATTAATAAAATGACAATATTCAAAACATGCTATCTGTTATATTTGTTTAGGTTTTTTCATTAAACTTACAAGGAAAACAATAATCCCAAACCCATTCTAATCTCCAACCTACCTCTCTGGTATCCTCTTCTGGAGTTTTGTAGCGAACAATATATTTACGCACTGTTCCAGGCGCAGGTTCCCAAGAGACATTGATGGTGCTGTGGGTTATGTCTCGGAGTTTCAAATCTCGAGGTTTTGGTAGAGGCACTAGAGATGCATGAGAAATTAGGTCCCGATGTGATTCTCAACTACAAAGTTCTAAAGAATCCACACAAGCTTTCAAGAAATTATTTTGAGAAAACTTAATGGTATGCAACAAAATAACTAAAAAATAATGGTTATAACAATAATAGTATTATGCTTTTTACCAGGTAGAGCTCAATTATCCTTAAGACAGCTTTTAAAAAACAGGATAAATTTAAATTTATATGACAACTCTACTTCTCTCTTATGTTAATTTATTCCACTCTATTTACATAAACTCTTATTTACTGCTTAGCTATAATAAATCATAATTCACCATAAATTGCTCACTCATGTTTCTTTACCAGGTATTTAAATTGGTTAAGGTAAAAAACAAAAATAAAGAGTCAAGCTCCCGTAAGAATGTAATGGCTCTTGGGGGGACTGGGGGAGTGGGGAGGGGGACAGAGGGGAGCAAAAAGGGGATGGATGTAGTACAACAACAATAAAATTTAAAAAAAAAAGAATGTAATGGCAAAGTAACTGGTTATAAGAGTGAAGAATGAGGATGGGCCAAAAGTAAGCATACAATAAGCTTGTAAGAAAATCTTGATGGATAAAAGATTTAAACATAAGCAGTGCCACCATAAAGGTCCTGGAGAAAAATATAGGCAGTAAACTTTCGGATATCCTATGCAAAAATATGTTTACTGATACTTCACCAAGGGCAAAGGAAATCAAAGAACGAATCAACAAATGGGACTATATCAAATTGAAAAGTTTCTGTTCAGCTAAAGAAAATATCAGCAA
>PVIW01007266.1:0-74985 GCA_004026585.1 Noctilio leporinus | reverse complement strand
CAAGCCAGGTCTCCAGCCAGGTCCGTAGCTGGAGGCAGGTGAAAGGCAACCATACACTTGTTGATGCCTCTCTCCCTTTCTTCCTCCCTCCCTGCCCTTTTCTCTAAAACTAATGAATAAAATCTTTTTTTTTTTTTTTAAGATTTTATTTATTATTTCCAGAGAGAGGGGAAGGGAGAGAGGCAGAGGGAGAGAGACATCAATGTATGGTTGCCTTTCACCTGCCTCCAGCTAAGCACTGGCTGGAGACCTGGCTTGCAACCTCGTTATGTGCCCTGACTGGGAATCAAACCAGCGACCTTTGGGTTCGCAAGCCGGCGCCTTATCCACTATGCTGCCAGCCAGGGCTAAAATCTTTAAAAAAATAAAATTAAATTAAAATAAATTTTAAAAAAAGAAGAAAAATGTTAGCATTTCATTCCTACTGATAAAAATGCCCTCTTTAATGGAAGATGGATTTATTGGTTTATAAAATATTTGATTAGCCTAACTTCCTTTGATTCCATGTTCACCAAGAAACCCAATCTTTAATATAAAAAGAAACTAATTACAAAGACTTTGAATAGTTTGTGTGATAGTAATTTATATAGTATATAGGTATTACACAGTGATCATATAAGTTTAACTAATTTCCATTTATATACCCTTACAGACATGTATGAATCTATTATTACTCAATCAAAATTCTTCAGACTGAAGGTCAGGCTCTGGGTCACAGTCATTCACTGAGACAATGAGCACTGCCCCGTGGGATCCACAGAAAGAAGCCTCCAGTACTAATCCCTGCTGGGCACCAAGGAATCTTTACTTGAAAAGCAAATCTCTTAGGACATACCTCATCTAAGATTTCTCTATTTCTTTGTAGTAGTTCAGGGAGCTCTTTGATCAACTGATCTACAGTCCGGATGCCTCCCTGTTCAATCACAGACGCAGACTTAGTCAATATAGACTGAGGTACTGTATCTCCAGATACATCTTCAATTGCTGCTGGAAGATTAAGGGAAGCTAACACCCTGAAAAAATAAAATACTATGATATGTATAGGTCTAAACCACATTTAAAGCGTTTATATCCAAATCTACAGCAATAGAGTTACCATCCCAAAAATGGGTAAGCACAACCAATAGAAAAATAAAGCAAAGAGAAAGAAAAAAATTATAACAAATTATATTATAAAAAATTATTAAAATATTAAGTTATTTAAGTTTACAGTTCAGAATTAAAAGCCAAAAAGAAATACACATTAAAATATAATAAGTACCTTTGGCCAACAGTTCAGACTTAACTTCTTTCAGTCTAATCAAAAGTCAAAAAGTCTAGCTTAAAAACTACAATCTTTTTATTATATTCTTGATTGTTATACTGTCACTGATGATCAAAATACATAAAAATTATAATTTTATGTTACTAGGCAAAATGTCAAGAGAACATGGGTTGATCTGAGTATTCATTATAGAATCTCCATCTGTTCTCAGTTTGTGGCACAGTAACAATTATTCTATTATTTCACTTATATAATAAAGGGAATGTTAAACTTTTATGTTGTTCTCTTGCTGGAAAAATGAGGTCAGGATCCATGTATTCATCAAAATTAAAACATGAAAAAGTAAACCAGACTATGAGAAATATTCTCAATTATATATGACAAGGGACTTGCCTGCAAAACATGTCAAGTTCTTTGAAGATTAATAAGAAGAAAAACTCAGTTTTTAAAAATTAGCAAAAGATTTCAACAGATACTTCACAAAATATATATAAATGGCTAATAAGCAAATGAAGAGTTGCTCAATATCTTTATTATAATCAGGGGAATGCAAATTAAAACATAATGAGGTACTGGTACACATACCAAAATAGCTAAAATTAAAAAACACCCCATTAAAAAAAGACTGACAATATTAAGTGCTAATGATCATGCAGAACAAACTACATTTCTCAAATAGTGCAGGCAGACATATAAACTAGAACCACCACTTTGGAAAACAACCTGTCCAGTTCATATGATGTTAAACATACACTGACTATACCACTTGGCAACTGTAATTCGAGTTATTTACCCAGGATAAATAAAACATGTCAACACAAAGACTTGTACATGAATGTTCAAAGCATCAACACTCTGACATGCCCACCAACAGGTGAAAGAATAAAGTACTGTATTTGATCATATAATACTGCTCAGAAATAAAAAGGATCAAACTAATACCCACAACATGTATGACCCCAAAAAACACTATGCTAAGTGCAAGATACACAACACATTTTGAGTATGTATTATTAGGCACTTATACATACTCCAAGTATTGCATGCATACTGTTAACAATATCACATTATATAATGTACAGTAATATACGTATTATAGATGTTATAATGATTACATTTATATAAAATTGTTTAAAAAGAAAAACTAGCCTATTGTGATGAAGCAGATCAGTAGTGGCTGGGGGCCACAAGAGGTGAAACTGAAGGGGAATAGGCATGGGAGAGTATTTCAGGATGATGGAAATGCAGTCTGTCTCGATTGTGACAGTGGTGGTGATGGTGGTTACAAGGGTATTCACATTTATCAATGGAACTGAACTATACATTTAAAATGGGTGTATTTTATTGTATGAAAGTTATATTTAAGATTTCTTTTAAACCAATGAACTCATCAGACACAAAATAGATTCAGAATATTGAACATACATATCATGTATCTTAACTTAAAAAATTCATTTCTACTTTTCATTTTCCTCAAATAAATATCCTCTGGTACACAAACTGTGATCAAATAGTTTCACTTTGTTTCAGTAAATTCCTTTCAACTATATTTGGTAGGACTTAATAAATATAGTGTCCCCAAGGTAAGCATGTATGTGTATGTGTTGGTATTTGCTATTTCACGTATCTTTGACATTCAGCTCCAAGCTCAGAAAAGAAAATGTTCATAAATGATTTAGTTAAAGAACAATCAAACAGAAAACAATGGAACTTGATTGAAAAAATTTTGAAAGGTAAGTTCTACCTACCCATTTGCCAAAGTGGTAGCTTCTCTCATTTGGGCAATTAATCTGTTAACTAAGTCAGCTTTCCTCTGATTATAGGCCGCCAAAGACTGCTGCACTGACACCGGAACCATCTTCTCGAACAGATCTAAAATTGGGAATGGCAATTTCCACAAAATTTTGTGAGAAAAACCCAAATTACAAAGTGACTATTCCTATTTCTTTTCCAATATTTATATAAAAAGTCTACAAATACTTAGAGGCAAAACTAAATTACTATTAAAAGTACAATGATGAAGAGCATTTTTAGATCATTGTATTCATGGACCATGACGATGAAAGTTTTTTCTCTGAACCTAAATGTCTTACCACTTAGATGTGCCTGTCATTGAGCAAGGAATCTTTGATGGAGAAGAGTGAAACATAAGAAAAAACTGTTCATTTGTTTGGGGCTGCAGTGGCATGGTTTCAACTTCCTAACTATGAACCCTGGGCAAGTAAATTACTTAACCACTGTGCATCAGTACCCTTGCCAGTCATGTGGGGACAATGAAACACCTAACTCATGTGGGGTTACTGTGAAAAGTAAGTGAGCTAATATCCGTAAACTGCTTAAAAAGAGTCCCTGGAACATGGTAAACACTTTGTGTCTATTAAATAGAAATAAGTAAAATAATCATCTCTTCCCAATAACTTAAAATATTAATCATCTAAAAAAATATATATATATATTAATCATCTTTGGGAATCTCAGCTACAGGCTACGATACACTGCATTTATCCTTAATATCCTAGGATATTATAACATGTACTTATCTAATATAATCATGATTCCAGAATTTGATAGGTTCGAAGTTATATTTATGAATGTTTATTTTAAATGGCAGAATCTTAAGTAATGTAACAAATGTTAAAAATGACAACTGCTTAATGTCTTTATCGTAACTCAAATGCAGGTCCAAGTTTTCTCATTGTTATTTACTTGACACATTTATTGCCATTTACTTTCCATCTTAAAATTTCATAAATATAACCATTTTTATTCTCATATTCAATTTGAACAATATGAATGCAAATTATATTCAAAGCATACAATTACACTGTGTGATTTGGAGCTACAAAAAAAACGAGCAGATTAAACTGAAGAAAAGATGAGTAAGATAAACTGCATCTGACGTACCAGTGAATTTCTGGCTAATGGGTACATTGATTGGGGTAGATTTCACAAGCGTGGCTTTGCCAATAGAGTCTAGATCTTTGAGGTCTGGAACTCGATCATGATATATGAAGTCATTATCCTTCTTTGCTGCAGTAAGGGCACGGTTGATTTTGTCAGAAAAATCCTTCACATTGACATATTCATCATAGCGAGCTGCCACTGTTTTAATCAATTCTGCTGCATGCTAAAAAGAAAATGTTGAAAAAATAAATTTTTTCTCAACCAAGCATTGGTTTTTGTTTTTTTTTTAAATAAAATCTCTAATATGAGGATATGCATTCCAGCAATTTGTTCAACAAAATAACCTAGAAATTGTCCCATCACAAATCACCCTCAAAATGACGAATAATACATAGCAGGTTTCTCTTTAAACATACATGTGAATTATCAAAAAAATAAAAGAAACCCTTGGGCCAGTAAGTATAAACTGACATTAAGGAAGGCCAGATGTCTGGAATTTCTGTAACCTAAAGGATTTCCAATTAAAATGAATTAAAAGCCCTCAGGGAGACCTGAGATAGGGTCTAAAAACAATGTAAGACAGAGAACTGAGGAACAACCCTTTCACTAATTCACATGAAGGCAAGAATTCAAAGGACTATACCCACAGTTAAAAATGAATCAGAAAAAAATTACCCTGCAACATAGGAAATTAACAAAGAAATAAGCTGTCTCAGCATCAATAGAAAATTTGTTTTAAAAACAGAAGTCTGCTATCATAATTCGTAAGATGAACATATGCCTCTCATGAATTTAAGAGCCCAAATGATATTATTTAAGTGGTATCAAGTATAGTAACATCACATAAAATAGACAATAAAGCCAAAAGCATTATTCAAAATAAATTCAGTACATAATCAGAGTGGAAGATTTTAACACTCTTGTCTCAGTGAAGACTGGACCAAGTAAACAAAATTTTTACGATTACAGAAGACCTGAATGACATAATTAACAGAGTTTAATTCACCAGACATGGAAAACTCTGAAGACTTGAATGTCACAATTAGAATTTAATTTACCAGACATGGAAAACCCTGAACACATGAATGACAAAATTAAGACTTTAATTCACTAGATGTGGAAAACTCCACCATTAAAGGGTAATGAAGAACATTTAGAGAACATCTATATAAAGTGATGACATGATGAGACAAAGCAAATCTAAAACACCAAAATTATAGAAATATAAGAATGGTTTAATATGGCGTTAGCAAACCTACTTATATAATTCTTCAACAAATACATTTGAGTTTTTAAAAGTCAAATGATCTCTAGAGACACTGAAATAAACATTTGAGCCATGGCTGGATAGATCAGTTGGTCAGAACATCATCCAGTATGCCAAAGTTACAGGTTCGATTCCCAGTCAGGGCACATACAAGAGTCAGCCATTGAATATATACAGGGTGCACACAATAAAGTGGCAATTACTTTGCATCTCCTTACTTCACATGGTCCTTATTTTGAAAAACTATGTTTCTAAGGTTACAATTTAACATCATTGTTTCAGATATAAAGTATTAAATTCTGAGAGCAACCATCATGTCGAAGGAATAAAATGTTAGAGCAACCAGTTTCTGGACTTCGTGCAGGGCAAACTGCTAAGGAAATTACGGACTTCAATAACATGCCTTTACGTACAGCTGACAACGTGAAGAAGGTGCATGACCCTGATGTTGCCACCCCAACAAGGAAAACACATAAAGTACGCAAGGATTGTACAAGTCCAATATTGTATACACAAAACCCAGGAGATCATCAATGAAGATCCAGGATATATATCTTGACGTACTGAGAGAAATAGTTGTACCGTGGTGAAGCAAGTCGCAAATGGACGTCATTTTATCTTCCAACAAGATGGTGCACCAGCACATAATGCCAAAAAAGGTAAATTTCTCAGTGTCAATGTTCCTGAATTCTGGTCAAAGGAAATCTGACCACCTAGTTCACCACATGCAAATCCTTTAGACTATCTGTATGCAGCATTTGTGAGAAAAGTTAATAAACAACCTCATTCCAATAAAGAGGCTATTAAAGCTAAGAATGAAAACATTATGATGTCCATGGATACAGAAAAGTTAAAGTGTGCTCAAGATTCTGAAGTCGAATGGAGTCTATTATTGCAGCAATTGGAGACTTTTTTGAACAATTTAAAAAAATGACTGTTTATGTATTTACATATAAGAATAAATTTATTTCAAAATATAACACTTTTGGGGTATGCTGTTTGTTTTACTAAAATTTTGCCAAGTGATCATGCATACCCTATAAATAAGTGGGACAACAAATTGAAGTTTCTCTCTCTCTAAAAATCAACTTCAAAAATGATAAAATTCAATAATTATTCTTGATTTTTAAGTCCTTACTTGTAAAACAGGATATCCAGTTCCTTAACATAAAATCTTAACCCCCAAAGCTGATATCCTGCTTAACAGAAAAATATAAGAAATATCACTACAGTCAAAATAAAACAAAGGTCCCCAGTGTCATCATGACCACAGAATACTGTGAAAATAACTAGACAAAAGAATGAATGAAATCAGTTATTAAATTTAGAAAAAGAAAAATTATTTACAAGTAATGTATCTGTATACCTATAAAACCTAAGAGACTTAAACAAACTATTCTAAGAAATGAGAAAGGTAGCTTAAATATAAAGCCAACAGTGCAACACAGATAAACCAACAATTTGAAGAAATAACAAAAGAAATAAATCAGAGACAAAATATCCATATATGCAAGGTCAATACAAAACTATAGGGAAGAATAAGGATAAACAAAACAAAAGATACATCATCCATGTAAATTAGAAAAATGGAAAAATGCACAAATTTCAATCACTTTTTAAAATATGTAAATCAAATTTGATTTGTAAATGTCAAACACTCCCCCAAATAGCAAAAAAATGGTTCTAGAAACATAAAATATGCTAAATACATCAGGGAAAAAGGAGACTGCTAAAGGCCCCAGTTGGAGTGGGAAGTGCTATAAGCAGCCTGAAAGCTATGAAATAGGATGAGGTAACAACTGCCAGATGATGACAAAGGCAAAGCCATATGGCTCATATGTTGAGCCACCAACGGGTCACAGGAAAAAATGGGAGTGCAGAGAGGCCTCATCCCAAGAGGAAGCTGCTGAGAGCAAGAGGCAGATTAACGCACTGCTGACCAGTTAGGAAAATATTCATGTTTTCAGCCCCAAATGTTGGTTGATGATCTATAACAAGTTAACTTGTGCTTTCCCTTGCATTAGCTTTTGTATAAAACTGCCGGTCAACAACGTGGTAATTAGAAGAGCAGGGTGCTGGGGTACGCAAAAAAGAGAAGGACTGAAAGTAGAAGTGCAAGAGCATTCAGGTAAACTCTGCAAAATACAACCTCTAAAAGGAGAGGCATTACGTTCTCAAGGTATGAACTCCAGGTGCATCAAAGATCCAAGCAAAGACTGTGAGGGATTCAGGGAAACACAGAAGTGGAATCCTTCCTAAACCAAGTTAAGTTCTGAGAAGTGAACCTGAGGAAGAAACCCTTACACAATGAGGCTTGGAAACCTACACGACCCCATTTCCTCACCCTAACAACTCTTCCTATTTCTGCACTAAAATCAATCCCATTCAAACACAAGTAACTAACGGCATCCCATCTGGCTCAACAGAGCAACCATCAGGAAAAGGTGTAAAATGAACAACATAACCTTCCAACAGATAATGAAAATTCACTCAAGAAATGTCTCCACAATACAGATGAAAATAGCATGTTGGGGGTAAAAAACTAAATAACCTAAGGACATCATCACAGTACCAAAACACCCCACAAAATATGAACAAAACATGAACAGAGGCCAGAAGGCCCACTTAACAGTGGGCAATAACCAGACAGCAAGATAACCAAATAGTAAGAGAATGTGAAACAAAAACTGAGAGAACTCAGGAAAGAAAGTGAACTATGAAATCAGTTAAGAAAAGACAAATATTTAAACAAGGAACAGAAAAGATAGTAGACATCAAAGGAATAAATCACTGTACACAAAACAAGGCAAAGTGAGGAAAATTCAGCAAGACAGAGAAGGAGAGACCATTATGAATTAAAAATTTATGAGACTTATCAACCAAATGACATGTGAGGATCTTGTATGAATCCTGATTTCAACAAACTGTAAAAAGACACTTTAGGAATAATAAAGAAAAACTAAACTAGGTCTGAATATTAAGTACTGGTATTAATTTGTATTAACTAGTATTAATTTTGCCAGATGTGATGACACTGCGGTTTCAAATATTTTTAATCCTGCCCTGGATGGTGGCACAGTGGATAAAGCACTGGCCTGTGAACCCAAAGATTGCTGGTTCAATCCCCAGCCAGGGCACATAACCAGGTTGCAAGTCAGGTCTCCACTAGGTCCTTAGCTGGAGGCAAGTGAAAGGCAACCATACATTGATGTCTCTCCACCTCTCTGCCTCTCACCCTTCCCTTTCTCTCTGAAAAATAATAAATAAAATCTTTTTAAAAAAATAAAGATAAACAGGCCAAAGAAACAGAACAAAAGTTCAGAAATAGACCCTAATATATATGATAAATTAAGAATGTGATAAAGTCAGAATCTCAACCACCAGAGTTTAAAAAAACCTAATAAATGGTTTGCGGACAACGAGACAGACATCTGGAAAATCAAAAATTAGGTCTATACTTCACATCGCATATCAGAATAAACGCCAAATGGATCAAAAATCCAAGTATAATACATAATTAGATATATTTATACTTTGGTATCAGCAATCCTATTTCTAGGAACTTAAGATATACCTGCTGCTATGGATGGAACTGCATTTTTTCCAAAGTTCAAATGTTGAAGCTCTAACCCCCAAAGTGGTGGTACTAAGAAGCAGGGCCTCTGAGGGAGATTATGTTTAGATGAGGTCCTGAGGGCAGGCAGGGCCCTGAAGGTGAGACACCAGACAGCTTGCTCTCATCCGCCCCACTACTTGAAGATACTGCCAAAAGAAAGCTCTCATCAGAACCTGGCTATGCTGACACCCTGCTCTCAGCCTTCAACCCTCCAGAATGGTGAAAAAACACATTTCTGTTGTTTCAACCACCCAGTCTGCAGTCTTCTGTTATGAAAACCCAACTGAGACACCCACTATGATACAAAGTGCCACACAATCATTCATGCATACTGTCTGCAGTAGTAAATCTTGGAAACATGTAAGTATCCAGCAATTGGTTTATACAATGAAGTACGATGCAGCTCTTAAAAAAAAAAAGAGAGAGCGAGCGAGCCCTGGCCAGGTGGCTCAGTTGGTTGGCACCAAAAGGATGCAGTGTGGTTCCCAGTCAGGGCACATACCTAGGTAGCAGGTTCAGTCCCCAGGTCGACGCATGTATAGGAAACAGTCAATCAATGTTTCTCTCTCTCTCCCTAACTCCTCTTTCTCTTAAAATAAATGAATAAAGACATATCCTCAGATGAGGAAAACGGAAGGAAGGAAGGAAAGAAAGAAAGGTCTCCTCTCCCTATTATCATATTAAAATGAAGAGATCTTCAGGATATATCATTATGAGAAAAGCAAGAATTACAACATACTTCTCTTTTATATAAGAATGGGGAAATTTAAGAATGTGCATTGTTTATGTGTATTTGTTTATTTTCAAAGAAAAACAACTTTGACAGGATCAAACAAGAAATTAATAGAAATTATAAGGCAGTGGGAAAAAAAGAATGGAAGGAACAAGATAGAAGGAAAAGGTAGAGATAAATACCTATATATATATGCCTATGTTTCTCTATTCTTATTTTAAAAGTTTTCAAGCCCACAGAAAAGTTAACAAAAACAGACCCTCTACCTAGGTTCAACTGTTACCATTTTGCCCTATTTGTTTTATCTCTCTTCCCCATATACATGGTTTTGTTTTGGCCTTTCACCACCATAGAACTGTTTCAAACTATTAAGTTCACACATCATGACCCTTCATCCCTAAATACCTCAGCATGTATCTCCTAATAAGAATGATGTCTTTATCCCTGACCAGTGTGGCTCAGTCGGTTGGACATCATCCCACAAAGCAAAAGGTCTCCAATTGGACTTCTGGACAGAAGACATGTCTGGGTTGAAAGTTCGGTTCCCCATTGGAGCACACACAAGAGAAACCAATTAATGCTTCTCTCTCTCTCCTTTTCCCTACCTTCCCCACCCATAAAAATAAATTCTTTTAAAAAAAGAAAAGAACAACTTTTTTAATACCTACAAGCTACTGTCACATCTAAAGAAACAAACAATACTTTCACAAAGTCAGATTTACTATAAGGCCCATCATTAATGAGTTAAATAAATCTGGCATGTATGCATTTTACATGAGTCACATTTTTATATCTAAATATTTTTAGATCTTTTTGAAATTCTTATTTTGACAGCTTTAGCTATTCCACTTAGATGAATTGAACCTACTTTCTGGAGCCAAGTAAACTGCACTGTCCTAGAAGCACAATTCGTAAATCATATAAACCCAGGTGTAATTTTTCTTGGTTCCAGAAGTGAATTCCAAGCAGCAATTGCACCTTTGCTGCTATTTAACCTATTGTTTTGACTTTCTTGGCCCTGACTTTGTTTCTGTTTCGCTCATAACCAGTAAGTCTTTTCCCATTGCTGACAGCAATGATTGGAAAGCAGGTTTAATGGTTTGATCACCAAGTGATCTCTATCAGATTCATGGGGTACTCTTCACCACTGAGTGAGACTACAAAGAATATGATTTGCCAGTCATCTTTTCTGATCTGTTTGCCTAGTTCTAATAATTTCTGAGTCAAGTAAAAATGTAATTCATGCCTACCGGAAAGCAGAACAGCCCTCTGAGATGTGCATCAATAAGTGTTTATGTTCTATATTAACTTTTGACCTATGATTAACGCTGTAAAACTAAAGCTAAAAACCCTTATGGGTCTATAATTGAAAAAAAAAAAAGTTCTCATTTTTCACTGTGTGAATCCAAAGTAGTTTCCTTTTGCCACACTAGATTTTTAAAATTACATTAAAACTTCAAAACAGACTCTTCTCTGACTGGTTTATAAGACTAATTAAGGGCCTGCTTAATCTAAATAGTCTCAGAATCACCAAAAAAATAAAGAATCTAAACTAATACTTTAAGTATGCTAGCCTAAAAAAACTTTCCCACCAAAACCCTTTCTTAGAAGCATTTTCACATAAGAATATAAGTTACTGTGATCAAAGTGAATCCCTGAATAAATTACATGTTTGGTAATCTGGGTACTGTAACAAGGTATGCTTTTCTCTGATTATGGGGTATAATAACAGCATACATTTTACTTTTATAAGACCTGGGATTCTTTTCTCATGAGAGGACGAATTAATCTGCACTTCCTAAATGATACTTGCATAGCATCTTCTAATATCTAAGCCATATTAAAATTTTCTTACCAAAAAAAAGCAAAAAATTTTCTTACCAGTTTTCTTCCTACCCTCTGTTACCGATACTCAAAAATGTAACAACTTATAAACAGCCCTTATCCTTGCTGTGAAGTTGCACCAGATGTCACAGCAAGTTTCTGACAACCCCAATGCCTACCGTACAGATACAATTGCAGAGAAGGTACTCACTCTGCTATTTACAGGTGTATTTACATTTTACTACTGTCCTTCTCAAGCTAGATTTATACACTCCAATTTAGATCAAGGCTAGGCCACACATCCTTTCTGGGGCCTGGTAATTAAATTAAAATAAATTTGAGGGGAAAAAAAAAGAGAAAACTGCATGTAGATTCTGCACAAATTTTTAAAATTAAATATGAGGCTTAAAAAGCATGCAGCAGGTAAAACCTAAAGATGAAAGCAATACGTGGGAAAGCTTTTTATGAGCAAGCCCAGGACTCTAAGAACAAAAACATGGCACTCCAAGTTAATTACTATTTATTTCTAGGAGACCCACCTGTAACCTTGCAATCTCTTCTCCAAACTTCTTTTGCTGCTTTGCCAGGATAGACTGATGGTACTCAGCATTGGCCTGCATGATACAGTGCTTGGCAGCCAAGACAGGGAACACCTCCTGGAAATAAAAATACTGACCAGGGGAGAGTCCAATGACGCAAACCACCACAGACAACATGGGATGCAGGAAGGAAAAGGAAAAAGAGACAAATTAGAATTACCCCATTCATGATTTAGAGATAGGCTAGTAAGCAGAGAAGACCATGTGATTTTGCATGGGTTGAATTCAATAATTTAAACTTTTCCAATTAAAATTAAGGGTTGTTTTAAAAAACTTTTAAGTGAAATCAATTAAAATTTTTACAATTCTCTTTAATGAAGCCATGAAGTCAACACTTTGTTTACAAAGAAGAAAGGAAAGTGTGCATTAGAAAGAAAAATAGAATGAGCAGAGGACACCAAGCACAAGACTTCAGAAGCATTCTTATGAGCCCTTATACAGCCCTTAAATTTAATTGAAACCATGTCACATACACTAATGAAATTGCTCTACAGCTGACTGTTTCATCATGTTTGAAAAATGAAAGACAGCAAAGTCCCACTTACATTCATATCCTGAGACTTTTTAATAAAGACAATTTTTAGCCACATAAATATTTATTGTCATGTAAAAACACTTCAGTACCATATATTCAAAAAATACATAGCAAACATACAAGTGCACCAAATAAATAACTAATATGATTCCGTGTTATTTTGCCTTAATCTGTTTTGATAAAAATTCCAGTCAGAATTTTAAAATATCCAAAAACATGAACCAGAAAAGCAACTTATATGGGAAGAGGCTCTTCCAAAATGTCAAACCCTGGCCTACAATCTCATTGTTTTTAGGGAGTACATGTCATATAAATTTCAAGAAATCTTTTAGAAAATCAATGTCCAGATCAAAAAAAAAAAAAAAAAGGAAAGAAAGAGAATCAAAAACTAAATTATAAATTACTACCTGTGTGCTTTCATGTCTCCCAGTGAATAATATCCTAGCTTCCTGGATCACTACTTACAGAAATTTCAGTTTTATAACTAAAACATGAAAATATCTTATGAGCTTTATTAGCAAAAAGGCAAAAATAAAAGACACCTCAATCTCAAACTTAAGTTCTCAAGGTAAGGCTGGAGCTATCCAGTGCTTAAACAGGAAAGTCTGAAGGAATGCTGCAGGGGTAGTTTCCCAGTCGGCATAGGTGACATTCCTGTCTCCAAGATGGGACTCAACTAATGGCCCAACAGGGTGTAACAGTAAACTGCAGCTGACCGCAAGGTCTTTCAGAAGAAAGAGGGGAGAGGAAATCACAAGTCTCTTTTAAAGAGTAATATTATTAATACCCAAGATTCCTGTGCAAATTTCAACTAATCTCCTAGTGTATTTAAAATATCCTGGAACCTTCATGTCATATATTTTCTGACTGAACTAACATGTCCTGTTGATGCACTTACATGTACTTTTACTCCACCACAAAATTGTCTGCAATTTCATAATTTAAAAATATTCCTGAATGACTTAATCAATAAACTCCCCTACGAAAGACTGTGTGGCATCTACCATATGCTATCATAAAGATGAAACTAATTCCTTGAACATTTCTGAAAAAGTAGCTGAACCGTACTACGTTTCACTCAATCTCTAAGTTTCCCTTTCTAACCATTCTAATTGTACTTATTAGCCTAATCATCTGCTTCATCATTTAGAAATAATCACCACTGACCAGTCATTTCAAACGCCACTTCAGAAAAGTTTACATTAAAATAATTAATACTTCCTGTGACATGTGGGTTAAAGATGGTTGTTTCCTTAGCTGTCCAAGAGCAGCCCAATTTTCTATCCCTGTTGACAAAACTTAATTCTAATCAAAGTACTGGATGAATTTGTTAAGTTTCCTTTTCCTTTTTCTTTAAGTCTGTTCTGGCGCTTTAAGGCTCATCTTTAAGAAAACAGGACAATAATTAAAAGTGTGAATAATCAACATGTTCAAGTATTCAGGCTATACTAATCACCAATGATCCAGAACTACACCATGCCTTGATTTGATAAAAGAGACAGATACTCAAAAATTTCCAGAAAGAGATTTAGCTTGGAAAAACAAGTTTAGTGAAGAGAAGAGGTAAAGATATCCCATAAATATAAAATAAATTTTCATGCATCTTATAAAAAATATTTGTACAAATATATTATCCAAATGCCTCTCCTAAAGTTTCAAAAATTTTTATAAAACATAACTTTCAACTACTTGTGCAAAAAAAATCCAAATATTTCCACATGCAAAATAATCAAGTGTATATAAAAATAATAACTGACCTTGGGGAAAATATCTTTATATTGACACTGCTTGAAAGCATCACCATAATAATCTGCAGCCTGATTAGCCAATTTAGCTATGATAGCATCTTTCATTTTGTCTGAAATAAAACAGTAAATTGAGCATGATAATTAAAACAAATATAATTAATCTATCATGATTGCATATATCTTTAAAAATCCTTATCAATGAAATAAATTCATCTGCATGAAACTTAATTATTCCTCAAGCAAATATAAAGAGTCAGAAAATAGCTTAGTGTTGTCTGGAGCTATAGAAAAAAAAGGAATAGAGTGACAACCAGTACGTATGTGGTTTCTTTTGGGGTGATAAAATGTTCTAAAATAAGAGAGTGGTAATGGTTACAAAATTCTGAATATACTAAGAGAATGAAGTGTATATTATAAACGGTGAATTTTACTGTATAGGAATTCTATCACAGTATTACTTTGAAAGAAAAATATTATTCCAATTCATATTGTTTCCACATGATGACTGTTCCCTTCTTTTCAATTTCTCCACCCTTATATATTCAGCCCATACTCCAATCTGGCATACTAGCTTACATGCCTAATAAGGACTGATCCTTCTCCCTCATTTGCAGAGCCAGAGACGCTGCCTAGATGGCTCAGTCGTGTCAGTCAGGTCTCAATAAAATGACAGCTCCTCAAAGATACTCATCTTAACTACTGACTTTCCCTACATCCTTACCACTAGCCACTATCACATAATCCATCTTATTTTCTTTATAGAAATTATCTATCTCTAAAATTTGTTTACCACCTCCCCCACACTAAAATATAAGATTCCTATAATAGGAAAACTTGTCTCCTAACTCCACTTATCTAGAGCCTAGAACAGCGACTGGAACACAGAGGTGCCTAATAAATATTTGCTAAATAAATGCATTTTTGACATATTATAGACCTATGTGAATATTAATAGGTCTCAGTGTTTTAAGACAATAGCTAAGTGTCTATTTTATAAAAGACTTTAAATACAGCTTACATCTTAAATGTGCATTTATACCTCTTTAAGTTCAGAAAAGCAAAGCTGAAATTTTTTAATAATGCAAATGTCAAGTTCAAAGAGAAAAGCTCTATGCTGAACATGTTATATTATAATCACCTTGTAATTTTAAAAACCTATCACTTCTTTCACATGCAACAAAATGGAGGACAAATTGAAATTACCTCTTGTGGCCTTTAAAAAAAATACTTCTTGTGCCTGTGCCAGCATAATAAGACTAAGAGTCCCAACAGTATCTGGAGATATGTCCACAGTAGGCTCCCGATTTAAGGCAGATAAAACCGTCTCTTTAATGTGTAAAAAGGCACCACTAGCAAACTAGAGGGGAGGGAAAGAATTTCTTTAAAACTTATAGGAACTCAGCAAGACTTAATTTTCTACTATTACACACCAAATTACTCTAAATGTTAGCTTAGTTGAACGGTTATTATGCTTAAATTTTTATATTGTACAAAAATAGATCTAAAACAGCTGACCTAGAGACAATACTCAGGGTATTATTTTCCTAAAACACAATAGAGTAATGAGAAATTTAACAGATTAAGTCAGTTGCAACCAAAAAGTATGTTAATGAGACAAATTGAGTAAGCTTATTTTAGATATACTTCCTCAGAACTAACATGAGGATAAAGGCAAAGATAAAATATTTAAATGTTTTTAGTACTAAAATGCTCTTGGTTTGGTTTCAGACACATTCATCTCTCAAATAATTAAATATACTATACTCAGGGAAACCTCAAATACCATAGTACAGATACCTAGTTCTCTGAAGAACAGCATTACCATCCATTGTTAATGATTTCCCTTTGACTTTCAGGGCTCCTTAGTGAAACATTACCTACCCATCAGATTTATCTTCCCAGTTATATTTTTCTAAGATTAACATTAAAATAATTTGGCTTTCATGAAACAAATGACACTGGGAAAAAGAAAGCAGTCAGCCTGGGATTAAAAGGTGTTATGGGTCTGGCAGATAAACAATGCAGAGATAACACAAGATTATATGTTAACGTGAACATGTGATGCTCTGGTTGGTGTGGATCAGTTGGCCGTAATGTTATCCCTTAAAACGAAAGGTTGCAGGTTCACTCCCCAATCAGGGCGCAAACCTAGGTTACAGGTTCAATCCCCATTTGGGGTGTGTAGAGAGGCAACCAATCGATGTTTCTCTCTCTCTCTCTCTTCGTCTTTCTCTCTCTCTTACATTCCATCCCTTTACCTTTCCCTTCCTCTCTCTAAAAAAGCAATGAAAAAAAATCCTCAAATGAGGATTAAAACAGAATTATAAAATGAACATGATGTTTTCTGAAGTTGTGAAATATCATAAAACTAGAGTATCTGCAGGGAGTGATCAACTGACCCAGATTAGTACACTAACAGAATCACAGGCTAACACTGAATGGCAAGGGATCCAATCTCTCATTCACAGATATGAAATTGGAGGCCTACAGGGGTTTAAGGAACTTACACAGGGACACATGGATTCTTGGTGGCCAACACCCTAGACAAGAATCTAGGTTTTGTAGTAACACCAATTCCTTCCACCATAGTGGACAACCCGCTGGGAATCACAGAAGTGACACATAAAACGGAATGTGTCCTCAATAATTCAGAATGCCCTCTAAGATTCCACATGCCAATTAACAACTACAGTTAATAGAAAACTAAGTAAAAGCTTACTTCACCACATTTTAAAATATTTGCCATTTATGGCCTCAAAAACAAAAGGTATATTTATGCATCATGTTTGCCATCGAATAGTATGGCAAGCAATAATATGCAATGCGTTGTTTGCTTCAAGTGTGTTTTCCTCTCACTTTGCTAAAACAGCATTCTTCACCTCTCCCCTAAACTTCAACCATGGGAAAAAGCAGATTCTGCCTCTGAGACAATCAAATTCAAAAACCATTGGCAACAGTGGAAGGTCCTTTTGGAATTCCATTAAATTTGGAATCAGGGCACCTGAAACCCCAATAGACCATTTAAACACTTCTGCCTTTAGTCTTCTTGCCTGTAAAATGAGAATGACATTATACAACATGCATCATAAGGTTTATCAGAGAGTCAAATAAGTATATAAAAATTTTGTAAATTATAAAGCAACAAAATATAAAAATGATTATAGATATTATCACTTAACAATAATCACTTACTATTCTTTAAATTAAAACAAAAGAAATGAAACCTGAATATGTAACCAACTGCCACAAAAAGCATATGCCATATTTAACATTACCTATCTGACCACATTTAAATAAGGCCTCTCCGCAAGTGTCAAACAATTAAAACATTTCTTGTCAAAAGGTCTCAATTTTTGTGACTTTGGTGAAATTTTACATGTGTCTCACTGTAAGAAAAAACAGATGAAAATAATGTACAAACTTTTTGAATGAAGTCATTTATTTTTCAAAGGTGGTGACTTTTTTTAAGATTTTACTCATTATTTTCAGAGAGAAGGGTGGGGAGAGAGGAAGAAAAGGAGAGAAGCATCAATGTATGGTTGCTTTCACCTGCCTCCAGCTAAGGACCTGGCTGGAGACCTGGCTTGCAACCTGGTTATGTGCTCTGACTGGGGAATCGAACCTGCAACCTTTGGGTTCACATGCCAGCACCATTCCACTGAGCCACACCAGTCAGGGCTGAAGTCATTTATTTAAAAGAGATTTATTTACCGAAGAGTTCATCTCACACATCTCATAATTTGTTCTCCCAACATTCATTGAAGCCTTCATTATGTGCCAGGCACTGTGCTAGGTGCTGGATATTTAATGGTTGAGGAAAAAAACACAGCTGGTTTATAGGCAATTAGTTTACCTAAGGGCCTCAAAAATATAAATCAGTTCATTAAAAAGTGTATTACTTTTTAAGAAAATATCTATGTGCAATCATCTATAAACCTAAATGCAAATTATTCTCAATTTAACCCAACTCAGTGTTGATCATAATGTAGTAGCCACTGTCCCGCATACCTGGTAGTGCTTAGCAGCGGTTTTCAATCCTTCATCATTATCCAGGTTCTGCTCTGCCGCAACCTGGCTAGCTAAGGCTGCACAATTGAACAACACACAGCTCTTTTCATACCCTAAGCTTGCAAGAGCTGTAAAAAATTGAGAAGAAAAAATTTATCAGATTATTTTTTCTAAAGAAAATTAATGTTTCAAAGAGAAATACTATAGCCTCTATCCCATTTCCTCTCACAAAAACAAGTTTCCAGGCCTGTTTTCTCACCCATAATATGCTCCCATATTTCTGGCTTTCCTGCCAGGCATTTATTTCCATTGAATAGTCCCATCATCTAAAATTCAATAGATTAATATACGTATTATTTTTTCCTTCCCTTTACATCCTCACTGTTATTAGGTTCAAAATGAAGTCACTCTCATTTCTCACTTAAATTCACTGTCTTACTCCCTGATGCCAACACGTCTCATAGAAGACTAGCAAATTATTCGTCTATCTGCTTAAAATACAACTCCAATCAAAAATCTACACACCTCACATCCGTTTAAAGCATTACTATTAAAAAAATAATAAAAAGCCCTGGCTGGTGTGGCCCAGTGGAATGGTGCCAACCTGCAAACCCAAATGTTGCTGGATTGATTCCCCAGCCAGGGCACATAACCAGGTTGCAAGCCAGGTCTCCAGCCAAGTCTGCAGCTGGAGGCAGGTGAAAGGCAACCATATGTTGATGCTTCTCTCCCTTTCTTCCTCCCTCCCTGCCCTTCTCTCTGAAAATAATGAATAAAACCTTTTTTTTTAAGTTAAAAAAAAAAAAAAAGGAAAAACAGAAAATAAAAATTGTTGGCAAGCATGTGGAATCATACAATGTTGGGTTAGCTGCCATGGAAAACAGTATGGCAGCTCCTCAAAAAATTAGCTAAATAAAATTACCATATGATCCAACAATTCCACTTCTAGATATCTACCCAAAAGAACTGAAAACAGGGTCTCAAAGCAATATTTGTATATCCTTGTTAATAGCAGTATTATTCACAATAGTCAAAAGGCAGAGGGATCCTGGCTGGTGGCTCTGTGGATAGGTACCGGCCTGCGAACCAAAAGGTTACAGGTTCAATTCCCAGCCAGGGCATATAACCAGGTTACAAGCCAGGTCTCCAGCCAGGTCTGTAGCTAGAGGCAGGTGAAAGGCAACCATACATTGATGTTTCTCTCCCTCTCTCCCTTCCCCTCTCTCTGAAAAATAACAAATAAACTCTTTAAAAAGTAAAAAGGCAGAGGGAACCCAAGTGTCCACTGATGGATGCACAAAGAAAATGTGATAAGTACATACAATGGAATATTATCCAGCATTAAAAAGGAAGGTAATCCTGTCACATGCTACCACATGGATGAACCTTGAAGACATTATGCTAAGTGAAATAAGCCAAACACAAAAGACAAATACTATTGGTTCTACTTATATGAGTTACCTAAAGAAGTCAAATTCATAGAAACAGAAACAGAATGGTGGTTACCAGAAACTAGGGGAAAAGATGAAAAGAACAGTTGTTGTTAAAGGGTATAGAAGCCCTGGCTGGTAGCACAGTGGATAAGGCGCCGGCCTGTGAACCCAAAGATCGCAGGTTCGATTCCCAGCCAAGGCAACATAACTAGGTTGAGAGCCAGGTCTCCAGTCATGTGTGTGGCTGGAGGCAGGTGAAAAGTAACCATACATTGATGTCTCTCTCCCTCTGCCTCTCTCTCTTCCCCTCTTTCTAAAAATAATAAAATCAATTCTTTAAAAAAACAATAAAGAGTATAGAGGTTTAGTTCTAGAGACGTTTCACAACAATGTAAATATTTAATACTATTGAACTTAAAGTTGGTTGAAATAGTAAATTTCACTTTTACCATAAAAAAATAACCAAAAAAAAAAAAGATTCAATCATTGATATTTCAAGGAATGTGCCAAGCATTGATAACAGAGCAAAATGAGAAGTCTCCTTACAAAAACAAAAAACAAAAACAAGAAACAAAAAACACTGAACACCATCAAGAAGAATCAAAACACTATAGCTGTCTATGCCAAGGTATGGCAGTTTTCATCTAACCTCCAACCCAGTTCTAGCCTCCTCATGCTGAAGTGAAGCAGACCACACATCAGCTACTCTAACCTTTCTTAAACACTGGAAAAATCTAGAATAGCCATGGGATGAGGAAAGCCTGTAAGAAAATAAGATCAGGGTAAACTGAAAAATTGTGCCTAGAGTGAACAAAGATGATTCCAACAATTAAAAAAAAGTCACAGACAGAGGGGAGCAAAAAGGGGATGGATGTAATACAACAACAATAAAAAAATAAAAATTGAAAATTAAAAATTTTTTTTTTTAAATCACAGATTCTATTAGCATCCTTAAAGAGATTCAAAGATGGTACACCCATAAAACAAGAACAGGATATTATTTTTAAAAGAAAAATAAAAAACAAAGGTACTAGAAATGAACTAACCACTAAAAGTTTTTCAAAATACATGTTAGAAAATATCTAGGTATCCCACAAAGTCAAAGAAATAAAAATTGTAAGAGTTATGAGCAGCTCAGAACAGCCAACATCCAACTAATTAATTCCAAAAAGAGAAAAAAAAGAGGAAATTATCAAAGAAATAAAAGGAAATTTTGCAGGGCTATGGAAGATATGATTCTCCAAACTAAAAGGAGCAACAATAAATGCCACATATAAGGAATAAAATGAGTTATTAGATCTTTTGAGATCTCTGAACACAAAGGATAAAGGAAAAAAAATGTAAAAATCTTTCCAAGGAAAAATAAATAGGTCATATATAAAAGAACAAAAATCTGACTTTTCATCAGTAACACTGAATAGTAAAAGGCAAGGAAACAGTACCTTCGTGTTCTAAAAGGAAGTAATTCTAACTAATTGAACAAATATATATTAAGGCCAGTATAGCTAGAAAAGAGAGAGCAGGGAACGCAATGGTAGGCAATCACGTTAAGGAGGTAAGAGAAACGACTTGTGCTGTCAAGCCTGTGGCTTTTCCTGAGTGGGCTGCGAAGTCAACAGAGTTCTGAACTGGGATCACGCAGCCACACTGGGCACAACAGATGGCCGGGGAGCCAGCCTGCCGCCGTCCGTCCGGTGCTGAGAGAGTCAACAGATGTGCTGAGAGGGATCAGAAAGTTACCTGAGAATATAGTCCAGAAGAAGAAAAGATACAATATCCAGAAAACAATGGCTCTCACTAAGGAAGCAGTAACAATACAGGATGCTAGTTAAGCGGCAGCTTTAGAGAGCAAAAAGTCCAGATTCAAGTAAGAAAACAAGAGGCCATAAGTGAGACTCTCAGGAAAGGGATGCCAGAGAAATAAACAAGAAGACTTGGAGTTTGAAAATACCTGGAGAACATGATAAAAGTACAGAATGTACGAGTATATGGTGATGGAGCAACCTCTTTCTACACACACACAGTGCAATACAAAAAAATCATGGTTAAGTATGAAGCAACTTCCCTATTAACATGAAGTCAATGAACTTCAGGATGAATGACATATATTCCAAGCAACAGATAAGGGTAAACTTTTTATATACAAGATATATATTCCAGTCTATTATATTTCCCATAAACATTATCATCCCAGACTGTAGTCTGTCTTTTTCTTTTTACATTTCTCATGTACAAAAGACTCTGTGAAAACATTTTTCGGAAACATTAAATCTCATCTTTTTTCCTTTATGATCTCTTCTCTCTCTTCTATCAGATCTAAATGTAAATCAGGTTGCTTTTTTATTTTTAATAAATATCTGTCCTGGCTGGGTAACTCAGTTGGTTAGAGCATCATCCTGATACACCAAGGTTGCAAGCTCAATCTCCAGTCAGGGCACATGCAAGTAGCAACCAATTAATGCATTAAAAAACGAAACAACAAAAAGATGTTTCTCTTTCTCTCTCCCTCCCTCCCTGTCTCAAATCAATAAAATATTTTAAAAATATTCATTCTCTTTTCAAATAACTTTTTTCTTAATATTCAACTTTTCCTTATTGTTACCTGAGCTCTTCCTTTTCACAATATGCTTCTCAAAATGAAAACATCCAGATTATACATTTTTGTAAAACTTGTGTTCTACAAAAAACTTGTGTTCTACAAAACTACAAAAGAAAGTAAAAATCACTCAATATGCTACACTTCCCAGGGCTGCTCACTGTTAATAATAATGCAGCAATTCTGACCTGTAATGGGACTTCATTCAATATTCCATGGAGATAGTTTTAAATAGCATATATACAGGGTGTGCTCAATAAAGTGGCAATAATTTTGCGCTCCTTATTTCCTGTGCTTCTTATTAATTTTGGAAAACTACGTTTCTAAGGTTATGCTTTAACATCATTGTTTCAGATATAAAGTATTAAATTCTAAGAGAAACCATTATGTCAAAGGAATATGATGTTAGAGCAACCATAATTTCTGGACTGTATGCAGGGTGAACTGCTAAGGAAATTGCAGACTTCAATAACATCTCTTTATGTAGATGACAATGTGAAGGAGGTGTAAAATGCTGATCCTGATGTCACCACACCAACAAGGAAAACACACAAGGTACTCAAGGATTGCACAAGTCCAGATATTATACACAGAATCCAGATCATCAGTGAAGATCCAGGAAAGTCAACGCACTCCATAGCAAGAGAACTGCAGATGTTGGATGCAACAGTTCACAAGATTTTTGCTGAAGCGATCAGATACAAATCATATGTTCTTAGAAGAGGCCATTTTATGACACAGCAAAGGAAAAGCGCTTTGAAAAAGCAAGGAAACTGCTAACAAAATGGAAGCATCCCAAAGAAAAAAACCCTCTGAATTTCTTCTCCAATGAAAAGAATTCTCAGCAAGACCAAACAGTCAACAGAAGAAACAACAGGTGGCTCTGTAATAATGAAGTCCCAATTGTCATAAAAAAGAAATTTCCTGCTACAGTGATGATGTTAAGTGTTGTCAGCAATGAAGGAGATACCGTGACCCCACAGTTTTTTCCACAAGGCTTGAAGGTGAATGCTGATGTTTACCTTCACGTTTTGAGAGAAGTAGTTGTACCATGGATGAAGCAAGTTGCAAATAAATGTCATTTTATCTTCCAACAAAATGGTGCACCAGCATACAACGCCAAAAAGGTGCGGGAATTTCTCAGTGTCAATGTTCCTGAATTCTGGTCAAAGGAAATCTGGACACCTACTTTACCAGATGCAGGTCCTTTAGACTATGATGTATGCACCATTTATGAGAAAGAATAAACAACCTCATTCCAATAAAGAGGCTGTTAAAGCTAAGACTGAAAACATTATGTTGTCCATGGATACAGAAAAGTTAATTAAAGCATGCTCAAGATTCCGAAGTCGAATCAAGTCCATTATTGCAGCAAAAGGAGACTGTTTTGAACAACTTAAAAAGTAATGACTAGCCCTGGCTGGTGGCTCAGTGGATTGGTGCTGGCCTATGAACCAAAGGTCACCAGTTCGATTCCCAGCCAGGGCACACAGCCAGGTCTCCCGCCAGGTCCGTAGCTGGAGGCAGGTGAAAGACAACCATTCATTGATTCTTCTCTCCTTCTCTGCCTCTCTCCCTTCCCCTCTCTCTCAAAATAATGAATAAAATCTTTAAAAAATATAATAAAAATTAATGACTAGGTTTACATATTTACATATATAAGTTTATATACTTATTCAAAATAACACTTTTGTCTTATGTTATTTTACTAAAATTTTGCCAATTTATCATGCACACCCTGTACATTTACCCGATCACTCAGTATTCTAAAAGTACACAATATTCTAATGAATAACTATCCCATGCCTTATTTAAGCAAAACATTACTAAAGGACATTCAATTCTCAATATTTGCTACTAGAAATGTGTTGATAAGCTACCTCCCACTTTAAGCTTTTCTTCTGCTTTTGCCTCCCACTTCTTTTAGGAGCTTGCTTCATCCTTTAACCTGTCTCACTTACTTCTCCTGCTATCTGTTCCTTATTCTCAGCCTACAAATTTGCTTGTCACAATTGCACTAAAAATCCTTTTTTTGACCTTGCCTCTCTCTCATCATAATATGCCCTTTACCCTCCCCACCCCCCAAATCTTTACTTAAAGCTTTCAAAAATGAACAACCCACATTTGCTGTTTGCATTTTATCACATCCAGCTTCCTCGGTATGCCCCTAATGAACCTTCTTTCACAGCCAAGTTCAGTGACTTCTGCTATCTTACATGATTTGACCTCTGCCACAATGACTACGTCAATAATGTTCCAACCTGAACGAATATCAGAGTCACCTGGAGATATTTTCAAAGATACTAATACCAGTACATCATTCTGAAATTATTTCCTATCATATCTGGCATTCTGCAACTTTACCTTCAAGATGTATCTGTACCTTTTAACATTTCCCCAGGTAATTCTAACATGTGGGCAGGTTCAGGAACCAGTGGCCTACATGGTCTTTGAAATTCTTCTGGCATTCAATTCCATGTCTCTATTTTCCCCCAATTGCTCGAAGATCTGAAAGTTTTTTTCAACCTCATTCCCAGGAAGCTCTTCCACCATTTCCCTGTGTATTCTCTAGTTCTGGCTTTCGCACTTTTCCCAACCTATACTTTACCAAAAGGGATACATTTATTATCATTTAATGATAATTGTTCCCAAATCTATGTCTCTACATCTTTTGAGCTTTAAGTCCATTATTGCCAAATGCCAAAGACAGATTTTTACCTAGACATAACACAGAAAACTCAAACTGTCTACTGAAAGAATAAATATCCAACAGGTCAAACCAAGTTATAAATCCTCAAAGTCCACCCTCAACTGTTCTCTTCCTTCTGACTGATAGCAGACCCAGTCGGTTTCACCTTTGGGTGTCTCTCAATCCCACCCTTCTCCTCTGACTCACATATACTCCTTGTCTTAATTTCAGCCATAATAACTCTCACAAGTCACCTAACTTGTCTATTTCTCCCTAGTCTCTGGAGTTAAGCTGCCCGGATTCATAGCTGGCTTCATTAAATCCCTTCCATATGACCTTAGAAAGTTACTTAATCTTTCTAAATCACTTTGCTCAACTGTTAATAAAAATGCCCTTCTTCAGCAGGCTATTAGGAAATTTAGTAAAGATAATATTTGCAAAGCCCCTTCCACAATACCTGGATGTACTCAATAAATGTTAGCTCTTAATATGCAAAAGAGTACAAAACTAATGAGTATACTATTTACAACTCTTCACAATCTACTTTCCAGTGTCTTCACCCTCCATAATCACCAATTCAAATCTATGGTTTCAAGTCTTAACAATAATTAATATTTAATTAACATGTACTGCATATCATTTATATTGAGTAATATTGTTACATTAATAGTATACAATATATACAAGGTCTGTCCCAAAAGTATTGAGCGATACAATTAAAACAGTTTGCACGGCCAATACTTCCGGGACAGACCTCGTATTCTATAATGTATATGGAGCATATGTAACATATATGATTATATAAAATATTAATATTATTCATTGGAGCTAATATTAACTGAGCACTATTCAAAGGATTTGACATGTATTCATCCATTTAATCCACACAAGAGCCCAAAAAGTACTACTATGAAGTAGCACTTCATAGTACTATTCCCCGCTTCACACAAATGAGAAAATTAAGGCATAGAGAGGTCATGTTCTGAGCTAGTAGATCAAAAAAGCCTCACTCTCTGACCTTTGGTTTTAATGTTCTACCTATAATGTTTTCTACCTGGAAAAATTAAGTTCATCCTTCAAGGACTCACTCAAACATTGCTTACTTTCCATAACCAGAATTAACTTCCTCATCTCTGCTCCCCTAAGTCTGTTCATACACTGACCAACTATCCTCCCAACCAGCCTAAGTAAAACTGCCTTATTCACTTTCACAACTAGGACAGTACCTGGCATGGCGTGAGCTCTCTACAAATATTTGGAAATGGCATTAAAAGTTGAGGTTAAGAAGAAAATAAAATGTAAAATATTAATTATTTTAAAAATCATTAGAAGAGCAATTTTAAAAACCTAAAACAAAATGCTTAAGACTAAGTTTCCTATCATTTTTACTTAAAAATTACATACCCAACTTCACAGATCCTCCAAAGAGTGAACCTTTATCAAAAGCATCCTTCCAAGTAAATGTCAAGCAGATCTTGATAGAAAGAAAACAAAAAATTGTTATGTTCTTGGATCTCATTAGATATTAAGTCTGTTTCAAAGAAAAACTCACAATGCTGAAAAAGACAATAGCTTCAACCTATCTAAAATAATCTCTTCTCTAACCAATCCCTTTTCATTTTCTTTTCTTTTTCCTTTTCCTGGCCATAAATCTTTTTTCTTTCTTTTTAAGTAAAATACTGGCACTAAGTTATTTCAAATGGCCACTCTGCTTCAGTAATTATACATATTTTGTCTTCTTTGGAAAACACGATCTTATTCATCTTTATAAGAACACAATGGATTGAACAGAATAGGAACAAAATCATCAAATAAGCCAAGAGAAACATAGACAGCAAAAGATGTACTACAGGCTTCCCCAGGAGATAAAATAAAAACTATTCCATGATGACAAAAGTCAGAATGCTTCTCTTGGTAGATGGGATAGACGGTTTATTTCTTGATTTAGGTAGTAGTTATACATGTATACTCATTTTATGAAGACTCAAGCTACACACGTATGTTCAGTTTTCTGTATGTTATACATGAATACAGTTTAATTAAAAAAACCCTGAATTTTGCACTTTCAAAATATTCCACATATGGAAGTTTAAAAGAACTCAGCCTCTTTTAAACATGTTGCAATCTAATTTTTTAATTCTAGAGAAAGTTCCAGCATACACAAAACTAGAGAGAATAACATAATGAACCCACATATACCTATCATCGGTTTTTAGTCTTTTATCCTTTTTGGTTCACCTCCTGCCCCAAATACATACATACTTTTTTCCTGGAGTATCAATGTATTATTTCACCTATAAAAGCTTTAGTACAAGAATGTTTAAAGTATTTTTCATTAACTATTTTAAAATTTAGAAGTATCACAGAAATTGAAAACTTTCAAGAAGTCCACTAAATAAAACTGTAGCAAACCATCAGCCTTTTAAATGAGATCGGGCTCATTCTCATTAGCTGTAGACTCATCAGCCTTTTAGAAAAAGTAAGGTTGACATTCAAAAGTTAAGTATAACACCCAAACATAACAGCATTTGCAATTCTACATGCAATAGAACTTGTGAGAAAAATTTTTATAAAGTAAACAAACTGAAACATACTTCTTGAATTACAGTTTCCTTCTTAATTCTGCAAAAGCCAAAGGGAGGAACACTACAGATTGAGTGAATTGGTACTATCAATATAAAATGCAATTAAAAAAAAAATGTGTGTATATGTATGCATGCAGTCCAATGCTCTACATAAGCCCAGAAGTTACTGAGGAATACATGAATAGAATTCCAGGAGACCTTCTTCAAAAAAATACAGACTCTCATCAGAAGGGACTAAAAGCTTTTAATTGGTATTAAAAAATCTCATAAAAACCTGATGACAGGAAGAGCCACCATTTATTTTAATAAAACAATACCACTGTCATATAGCTTTACAAATTAATGACTTACCTGATTTTCAGAAAATGGGAACTTAGGCTCAATGGAACAGATCTGATCATAATATCTAAAAAAACAGAGCAAAATTAAAAATTATCAGAGCTAAATACTACGCACATGTATGTAAATACAACTGGTTAGAGTATACTAAAAGTATTCATGCTTTATTTGAGTGGCCCACAAATTAATAAGCCATCTTATAGTTAACATACTCTTTTAATGTGTAAACCAGAAATAAAATGCATGCAATGAAAAAGCTATGAACAAAAACTCATCCTTCCACCAAAGAAAACTATTTATCAACTATTATTACCTAAAAGCAAATATCTACCCATGAAACCCAAAATATTTCTTAAAATACTATTTCTTATTAGATAACTGTGTATACCATTGAGTAAATTAGCATCTCTGGTAAACTGCTCATTAGGAACAGGTTTGCCAACTTTCACATATGTTTTAGGTATGTCCATTTCTGTCCATGTCCCCACACCACTCAATTCATCAAAGCTACTACCCTCCCTGTAAGGTATGCTAATCCAAAAGTTTCCTAATCAACTCTTCCATTTTCTCCTTTCTCGGTTCTTTTTCATCTATTCTTCATAGCGAGAGTGATCTTCAAACATGAAGCAGCTTTGAGCCAGAAAGGGGGATGAGGAGGTATCCAAGCCAAGCTTTCTAACTGGCCTCTAATATTTCTCCCTTCCCTTGTCATCTTCCAACCCCTTACCCCCTCATCAGGGTTATCTTTCCAATGGTTATGTCTGAAGCCAAGGTTTTAGAGAGAGGGGCAACGTGTCTGAGATCATGCTTTTGGCTGACATGGCCATGAGTTTGGTTACAAGAGGAAGAACTGAGCAGTTGAGTAAATAAAATCGAAGACAGTGGGAGTCATGTTTCTCACTATCAGAGAAAGGAGTTACAAAGCAGGGACGATAAATTCTGTAGCTTTGGACTTTCAGAATTAGAGGAAGCGATGTGAACTCACTTTTTTAATATAGTAGAAAGTTACAAACACAGGTGCAGGGGTGCGGTGTGTGGGTGCATATGTGTGTACCCTACAAGTGTATATTGAGAAGGTCCAGAAGCGGTAACACCTAGGTCACAATAAGCAAACCTAGTGCCCAAATAATACTCTGCATGAAAAGGAGCCATTGCTCCTTAGAGATATGAGTGCCTCCATGGCCCAGACTAAGATTCAAGCCTAAAACACCTTGCTATGCCAGAAAGTTAGCAAGTATTCAAAAAATGATGAGAATATGTCAAAAAGACAACAGGTACTAGCTTTAAGGAGCTCCCATTAGCCACGTCTAGAAAATTTAAGAAAAACATAACCCATTCAAGAAAAGAGCATCATCTTTAAGTACATAAAATAAACAGATGAATAGTACCCTACTGTATATACTGACAACTACTAATCTGAAAGAAATAATGGAGTTAGAAAAATTACCATTTGGCACCTTTTAGTGTAGAATATCTGATTCAGGTAAGATTCATCGATGGATGCCAAAACAAAAGTTTGATGAAAACAGAATTATACATATATAATATCAAAGTATCTTCCCACAGAATTACTAATTTTAAAAAATATTAATTAATTGTAAAGTTAAGAAACCTGGGAGACACCACCTTAATCAAGTGATAAAGTTAACATTACCAGCAACAGGACAAATGAAATAATGTTCTTTGTGATACGCACTAAAAAGAACACAGCATCACTTCAGTAGGACTACTGTCCACAATGCATAAATCACAAGAAAATATGAGATAAATCCTTAATGAGAACACTCTGCAAAGTAACTACCCTGTACTCGTCAAAAATGTCAAGGTCATGAAAGACATGGAAAAACTGAGGAACTATTCCAGATTGAAGACTAAAGAGATACCAATGAGAGGCAACCCAAGATCCTTATTTGATCCTGAACCTATAAACATTACTGGAAGAATCAACAAAATGTAAATGAATCCTATGGGTTAAATGGATTCAACCAATGTTAATTTCCTGATTTTCAAAGTTGTACTGTGGTTATGTAGGAGAGTATTCTTGTACTTAGGAAAGAAACACTGAAGTACTACGTGCTCAGACCCTATAATGGATTCCCATGGTGCTGAAAACCACATCCAAAAATTTTGACAAGGTCCAGCATTACCTGGCCATCATTCAACTCTCATCATTCATCTCAGAATGTGCACCACACATTCTAGTCACTAAAGTATGCGCTCTTCTGGCCCCAGGTGCACACACATATTTTTCTCTGTACCTGGAAAGTTTTCCCATCACAATTTCCCACCTTTCTTGTCTAGGCTGGTAACTCATCAAAGAAGCCTTTTTGGCGCTGGCTGGTGGCACAGCGGATAAGGTGCCAGCCTGGTAACCCAAAGGTCACTGGTTCGATTCCCAGCCAGGGCACATAACCAGGTTGCAAGCCAGGTCTCCAGCCAGGTTCATAGCTGGAGGCAGGTGAAAAGCAACCATACATTGATGTCTATCTCCCTCTCTGCCTCTCTCCCTTCCCCTCTTAAAAAAACAATAAATAAAATCTTTAAAAAAAAAAAAAAGAAGAAGCCTTTTTTCATTCACTCATTCATTCATGCATTCAACAAATATATACTAATTGCTGACTATGCAAAAAACACAGTTTTAGGACATAGGAATTCAGCAGTAAATAAACATTTTAAAATGTGTACCTTTGTGGCCTTGGCTGGGTGGCCCAATTAGTTTGAGCGTTACCCTGATACCCTACACCAGCTGGATGTGGCCAAAAGCAGACTCAGAAAAACATACATTCCAAAATAAAACTAAATTATTTTTAAAAAGAAAGAGGTGACACCCTGACCAGTGAGTCTTGGATGGTTACTGTCCCATAAAGCAAAAGGTCACCGGTTTGATTCCCAGTCAGGGCACATGCCTGGGTTGCAGGTGCTCATCCAGATCAGGTGTACAAGAGGCACCCTGTCGATCTTTCTCGCTCTTATTGATGTTTCTCTCCCTCCCTTCCCCTCTCTCTAAAAATAGATATTTTAAAAAATAAAATGAGAGGTGGCTGCAAATCTTTAGCAAATTTGACCAAGGGGGAAAGTCATATACATAACATGTGCACAGCATTAGGAATAAGAAAAAATCATAAATACAAATCGCAAGGAGAATCACACATTTTGCAAGGACTTCTGTGTGACAAAAGATATCATAAACAATGAAGAGATAAGAAACAGATTTTTAAAACTTGCAATATACATAAGAAAAAGGAATAAATTGCCAGAAAAGGTAAATAACTCCTAAAAATTAGTAAGGAAATAAACTAACAACCTAAAAAATGGGCAAAGAAAAGAACAGGCAATTCACAAAAAGAAAAGAAACTAAGTGACCAGTAAATGTAAAACACTGGATCTCTAAGAAATCAGGGCACTGCCCTAAAACAAGGTACCATTTCTCATCCATCAGTTTAGCAAAATGCAATAATTTGAATTATCAATCAACAAATATTGGGGAAAAGGTGGAGGAATTAAAAAATCACATACACCTGCTGATAGGAATGTAATTTGATTCGACCATTGTGGAAAGCCAAAAATACAGATACCCTACCCTACTGTACTTAAAGAGACTGAATAAACCCCCTTTTCTGCTCCCTCTCAAAATGCCACTGAAAAAGAAATTAATGTTAAAAAGATGTAAATGCACAAGGATAAAAAGAATGGTAAGGGGCGCAACAGCATACAGGAGGTTTCAGTAAAATTTTGTAAAAGGTGAAAAGTGCATGAAGCAGAGAAAGCTGAAAATCTAACTGCCTAGAGGGAAGGGAGCTAATAAAAGATAAGCCAAATGATGTCAGAGAAGCCAGCAAGAATCTGAATTAAGAAGCATGAAAGTACCACTGGAGACAGGAATTCAGTGTGAGGCTGGGAAGAGAAAGTTCAGTGGAAAATCTCTGAAACCTTTAAGCTACCAGATCCCCTTATAAGAGAGCAGGTTTACTCAAAGGCAATATTAGGGATATCAAACACAGCTACGTAGGGAGGAAGGGGATGGAGATGCTATGATTGGGAGTGCTAAGTGTCTATATTGTTCTTCCTTACTAACAAAACCCCAGATTTTAGTGGGCATGTGGCTGCCTTACATAATTCTTTTTTCTACTCTACCCTTCTTTGAAATGTAGACATACAAAATGGTCAATAACATAAGAACAAGGCATTGTGGAGCAGTTTCCAGGAAACTTCCTGGAAGCTGACTCATCTGCTTCTTTTCTCCCTTCCTCTATCCTGCTGTCTTAAACTCGTGTATGACTGTTATCTAGACTTTGAGGAAAAGGGTTCTAGGTTTTACAGAGCAGATAGCTGGAAGGAGGCTGAACCTGAACCTGATGAACTTCACAGAACCACAATAACAACCCAGGACTACTAGAACCATCTACCAACTTTTTACACAGGAATAAAAGCATGATTTAACTAGCTGATGACTTGAGATCTACCACATACAGCTGAATCCAAACCAGAAACTGGTGACAATAAAAATATGATATAAAAGACTGCATTCCTGATTGGTGAGAGCCCCAACATCCATTCCCCACCACCACCCCATCAAGTTTCAGAAAGCTGACAACCAAGCTTTTTTATGGAAGGCGACCAGAAGCTTTCTTTCTAAAAATACTAACTGCTACAAATGACAAGAACATGATATCTGGAGCTTAAAAAAACATATGATTCCCTTCTGATCACCCTAAAGTTCACCATTTAGCAAGGTTCTTCCAATCAAGTTTTAGTTAAAGCTACTTCATAAAGGATGACAGTTATTCTCAACTTCATAGACATACATGTTATTTTAGGAAGTTTTACTAGAACACTTATAGGTTAGTAATAACAAAAAGACAAGTCTATCATGGACCTATTTGTGGAGTTGATCATTGATCAAGCTAACTTCTATTCTTTTGTTTTGTTTTGTTTTGAGAGCAACATTGATTTTGTTGTTCCACTTATTTATGCATTCATTAGTTGCTTCTTGTATTTGCCCTGACTGGAGATCCAACCCACAACCTTGCTGCATTGGGAAGATGCTCTAACCAACTGAGCTACCTGGACAAGGAAACTAGCTTCTATTTGTTAGGAATTATCTTAACCTCTTCTTTTGAAATTTTATTTAAAAGCTCATTAAGTTAAAAATATCTGAATGTTCAGTTTACACAATTATCCAACATAATTATTAAAGATATTGTGCTTGCCCTGACCAGTGTGGCTCAGTTGGTTGGGTGTTGTCCCCCACATGGCAAAAGGTCTCTTGAGTTTGATTCCTGGTCAGGTCACAAGCCTGGGTTGTGGGTTCAGTCCTCCACTGGAGCATAAATGAGAGGCAACTGATCAACATCTCTCTCCCACATGAATGTTTCTCTCTCTTCTTTCTCCCTCCCTTCCCTTGTCTCTAAAAATAATTAAATAAAATCTTTTTTTTTTTTAAGATATTTTGCTTGATGGGAACAAACATTTCACAAGTGCTTCATTTTTACAGCAAATATTCTCACTATAAAATTCAATAGGCTGTAGTATATCTATTAGCTTACCCTAACCAACCAGAAATGCAGTCATTAATAACGAATGACCTAGGAGATGGTAACATGGAGGTGACTAAGAAAGATGTTTAGTTCCAAAGAGGCTACCTGGGCAACAGCCCTATACCTAGGAAAAAGTCTCACATGTATGCCTAGGCAAAGAATAAAGGCATGAACAAATGAATGAAATTTTAAAATTCACAGCAGAACCCTATCAGTACCACAATCCACTAGTGTCTCGTTTATTACTCTTAAACCCCTGAATCAAATGGCACTGAAGACGCCTAGCTCCTTAAGGGCTGGGGCCAAAACAAATACTCTATTCAACAAGATTATCATCATAGTATTCATTATACCCATGCTTTTTTTAATACCACTAATGGGAAATCCTCACTGAATACTATTCATGTCTACATGAAAACTGAAAATTGCTTTGGAGATGTTTTTAAAGTTTGTTAATTTTAAAGAAGGCCTAAGTGTTCCTAGGTTAACTTTTTAAAAAATGCTCATACTAACTAATGATTTTTACAACCTAACAGTCTTACCATTAACACTGACACCAAGAGATCATAATCCCTCTTAAGCAACCTATTCAATATCCTTTTGGGGAACCAGATCTTTCACAGTCCATATTGCCTTGATCCATGGGGGATACAGAAAAACCAGCTGAGTGACTCAGACAAGGGCAATTAGCACATTTTCCACCATCATAAATGGGCACAAGCCAACCCCATCAGAGGTCTCCCATGAGCTGAGAAAAAGCCCTCTCTTATGTAAGATCCTGAGGTTATTACTGTAATTACAGGACACCAGCCAGTGGCCGTCTCTCCCAATACAAGAACAAAGCTCACTAGGTGGAAATCAACATGGAGGCAGGATGCTCTTCAGTGATGTCTAAACCAAAAGCAGCAGAATTACTAAACTTTTTGTTTAATGGAATAAATAAGCTAGTTTAACGTGGGCTTCTCCTACTTACATCCTAAGTAAGGATGAATTTCTGATTTCTCCTCTTAAATAAGAGTATGTTACACGCAGGTCAGTTCATTAACAAGGCAGGAACAAGGAAATTTCTTTTCATTATAAAGTGCTATTAAAATGTTCAGTTCTTCTAACTGGAAAAGACCAGCATAGCTTCATGAGCATTTGTAAAACAACGAATTTACTCCATTATGGGCATACCTGTTTGTGAACAAACTGAGGTGAGCAACTTATTTCGAAACCTCTATTACGTCGCTCAAGCTTCATTTCAGAACACTGAAGCGCCTAACCTCTGCCATTTCCCATCTGTCATTAGAGTATAACGAACTTAAGAAGATGACTCATTCCCAAGTGGACAATGTAGTAAGTTAACAGCATTTGTCCCAGTGTCCCAATACGCCCACTTCCCTTAACTAACGACTATTTTAAAACCTAAGTCTGCCCAAGCAAAAAATAAAGGGGGGAGGGAGGTCTCAGTTAAAAAAAGAAACCCCCTACCCCCCACCCCCACCCGCCAAAAAAGTAAAGAAAACTAGTTCAGGGTAAACGTGGCCAGAGATCAGTCCGGGGCCGCCCGTCCCTCCCGGGTGCGCGCTGCCCGAGGCCGGCCGGGGGCCGGGAGAGCCCGCGGGACCCGCAGAGTCCGCCGCAGCCGGCTGGGCCGCTCGGCTCCCCAGGAAGGAACGCAGACCACACCTACGCGCCGGCGGGCGGGGCGGGCCCGGCACTGGGCCACGGGGGGCAGGAAGGGGAGCAGGAAAGGCGGGGGCAGGAAGGGGCGGCAGGCCGCCCACCACGGCCCCGGGCCCACCTCAGCAGCGTCTCCAGCGCGCCCTCGTGCTTGTCCAGCGGGCGGCCGAGCGCGGCGCGGCGCAGCTTGCTGAGCTCCTCCGCCGCGCGGCAGTACTGGGCCTGCTCCTCCCCGCCGCTCGGGTACGTCTGCTGGATGAACTTCACCAGCGGCTTGGCCAGGTCCACCTCCGAGGTCTTTTTCAGCTGCACCGAGATGAACGTCGCCATGGCGAGCCCCTCGGTCGCCGGTCCGGCCCAAAAAACTGCGGGACAACGAGGACGCGGAGAAGCGGCGGGGTCCCGGGTAGCTCACCGGCGGACCCACGGGTTGACGGACGCGCGCTCGGCCAGAGCTTCGGTCTGGCCACTTCCGGGAGCCGCTGCGCAGGCGCCCTCCGCGCGGCGCCGCGGTCACGTGAGGGAGGCTGGGCGGTGGCTCCGCTCACCTGGGCCCGAGAGGGCCTCCGCGGCGGGGGAACGCTCATTCCGTCTCCTGTGGAATTCTTCGCTTCCTGACCCCTAGGATGGGCGGACAGGCGCTTTCACGGGAAAGGAACCATTCCTCCACTCGAACAACTCGGTGAGGTTCTGTTGCCGCCACCCTCGTGGCTTGGTGGCGGCCACCTGTGCGAGGCTTACAGCCCCTGTGTATAGTGACCTAGGACAGGTTTCCGTTTACGTGCAGCTGTGCGCAAGCACTGAACGCACAGTGACCGCAGGAGGCAAGGCCCCTGCCGTTTCTGCGTCAGGTAAGGTCTCAAATGCTAAAGTGGACAACAGAAGTTTCGCAGTTCAGTCCCTGGCTGCTGTGGTCCATGGATAGGGCACCAGCCTGCGAACCAAAGGGTCATGGGTTCGAGTCCTGGTCAGGGCGCCTGCCTGGGCTGTGGACCAGATCCCCAGTTGGGGACCAGCGAGAGGCCACCACACGTCGATGTTTCACTTCCCTTTCTCCCTTCGCCTTTCTCTAAAAATAAGTCAATAAAATATGTTTTGAAAATAGTAGTTTCGTGGCACAAAAAATGGGGTTCTTGGAATGTGGGGTATTCGCGTCCCTTGGAAGAATCTAATTTAAACAAGAGCATTAGAGAAGGCTTTTTGAGATGGGAAACAGAACATGGCCAATCTGAGGAGATGCTTGACATTAGAAGAAGGCGGAGATGGCGAAGAGAGCTGGGGCAAGGAAAAGACTTCCGGAGCAAGGGGCAGCACGTGCCGTTCAAGGAGCTGAAACCAACAGTGTGGCAAAAAAATTAAAAAGCAAGTCAAGAATGAAAGTTGAAAGAATAAGCAAGCATCCAATCATTCAGCACCTTGTAGGCCCAGTTAAAGAATTGGTAGTGAGGCATAAAGCAATGCAACCTTTAAAATGGCAGTTGAACAGTACTGACATTGTACAATTTGCAATTTTTAAAGACCACCTTGTGCATCAATCTGATATTGTATCTCTTGATGAGATGTCGTATGATGTATACAATATCATCTGTGATACAGTCCAGTCAAAAATGTTTAACTTCAATCTATCAAACTTTGCATCAAAGATAATTCGATGCAAACAAAAACATAGGGGACAGGAGCAAATTAAATGATAACATAGGAAGTAACCAAACAAGTACAGAAGGTGAAACATTCTGGAAGATAACTGGTCCCACCTCTTCAATAATTTTTTTTTTAAGCCCCTACTCTATGAAAAGAATTGTAACGGACGTGAGAGTCTTGATTAAATTCTGGTTTGAACAGACTGCCTATTTAATGCATTTTCAGAGCAATTAGGGAACTTTAAATATGAATAGACTGAGTATAAGATGGAAATGTATCCCCATGGAAGATGGGGATCATTAACTGAAAAGAACAAGCCAAAGAACAGTAGACAAGGGTGGACAAAAGTAGGTTTACAGTTGAAATACAAAATAAATAATACAGTAATTAATAAAAGAATATGTTTTGTGTACTCACAACTGTAAAGCTACTTTTGCCCACCCCATATGTGTTTCAATATCTCATTTTGATTACAAAATGCATATGTATGCTTTTAGGTGCTATGAAAAAAACCTCAAGCATTGTACCCTAAGGTGTTAGGAGTTGTGATCTTTGGAAGTGGAAGTGTACATTTTTATTTTCTTTATTTTTGCCTATCATTTCATGTAATTTTTACTGCTTCTGTTATAAAAGTTTACAATGATTTTTGTAAACTTAATTAAAATATTCTAGGGTGAAATAGCTACTATGTAGCAAGCATACATACCACTTTTTGCATGACACATGAACATGAACTGGGGGGGCATTGCCGTAGGGAATGGAGTGTACCAGGTGGAGGGGGGAAAAGGGGGAATATTGGGACAACTGTAATAGTATAATCAATAAAACATATTTTTAAAGATATAACAATCTTTATAAAGTTATTTTAATGAAGGTATTCTAGGTTAAAAATAAAATAGCTACTATGTAGTGAATACATTAAGGGGAAGGCAAGATGGAAATTGGGAGGCAAATCATGGGACCTTTTCCCAGAAATCCAGGTAGAAGGTCATGAAAGCTAATAGCAGGAGTGAGCCAGGTTGCTAAGTTTTAGAGTTAAACATTGAAGAACTTTAACCAATAAATGGGATAGGAAGGTGAAGAAAAGGATGCAAAGATAGCTCCTAGTACTCGGACCTGAACATCTGAGTGGTTGGAATCATGTACTGATACCACAAGGAAAACTGATCAATAATCCACTGATGAGGTCAGGGTATGGGGTCTACGTATATGCAAGCATTCAAGTGGAGTCATTACATTGACAATCGGGTGTGTGAGATTACAGCCCCAAGAAAGGATCTTGTTTGGGAATCAACAGTTAGCATACAAATTATTTTCAAGCCACTAGGACTACACAGGAACACAATGAAATGGAAATAGTTCAGAAGCTATCAGGAAATCCAGTATCAGATTAGGTGTTTTTTACGATAGAAGATAATAGAGGATCTTGTAGGCTGGTTGACCAGACTACTCCATTGTGGAGAGTGGAGATTCAGAAGAGCTGTGGATAACCAAAGAAGCAAAGTATATGGCAAGAGGAGAGGAATGGCTAACCAGAGCAGGGAAGGTATGCAGGGAGGGATTAACTGTCAGAAAGAGGAGATATACTGTCACTTGTTGAGGAAAAAGGGAAATCATAGATGTGGTTAATTTAGTGACATTGGTCAACAAAAGATGAAGGTGCTCCTATGTGATGGAACTTCATAATGAATACACTTGTGTTTCCATGTAAGAAAATGATGCAATGCATGGAACATATATGATTTCATTTGCCTTTATTTATTTAATATTTATGACCATGTGTTAGAAACCAAACCTTGTAAGCTTTATGGTACAAAGGAAAGTATCGGTAACATTTGGATGACCATACTGAGTCATTCAGCAAATATCTCTTGAGCTTCCACTGTGAGCCAACCAAAATTTAAATCAAGAGAATTCTGTAACCAATGTATCATCTGTTATGTACACTTACAGAAGTCTTGATTCCACCCTCATAGAGGATAGGTCAGGAGATAGTTCATAGGAGGAGGTCGAGGAAAGCAGGTCAGGAAAGTCCTAAAATGGCGCTGAGCAGCAGGCCTGAGAGTAACCAGCCTAGGTTAAAGCAGCAGGATGAAAGGCTCCAGCAGAAAGTTCCTGACAGAAAAAGAAAGAAAGATGGGAGGTATTAGATAGAATACCTGACATGATGAGCTTTCAGGAAAAAAATATTAAAAGGAAGAAGAAAAGACAGTGACACTCTAAGAAAAACAAAATACTAAGTACGAAATAAAATCATAGTACCTAGCTTGGTATGCTGTTAACAAAATCCACAGTTATAGCAAGCACTAATTTTTTTCAGGTAGTGTCCACCGGGTTTCTTCCTGAAACACTTATTTTTTCTCTTTGTAATTAACAATTAGTTTGTGGAAATATATTTTGAAGCTATTGTTCCTCATTAAACCTCTTTCCACTATTTTTTATATTCTTTGATTTTTTGCCTAAATTTCTTATTGCTATGATAGCTGCAAAGTGGTAATTTTCATATCCATCATTCCTCCTAAATTGATTACTTAGCATTATTCTATAAGGAAGAGTTTTTCTTTCTCTTCCATTATTCGTTCATGTGCATGTTTATGCCATCATAGACTTATGGATATATTTTTAAAAGATTTTATTAATTATTTCCAGAGAGAGAGGAAGGGAGAGAGGCAGAGAGAGAGAGAAATATCAATGCATGGCTGTCTTTCACCTGCCTCCAGTCACTGGAGACCTGGCTTGCAACCTAGCCACTTGCCCTACCTGGGGAATCGAACCAGTGACCCCCGGGGTTCACAGGCCAGCACCCTATCCGCCATGCCACCAGCCAGGGCTGAATTTTTTTTTTTTAAAGATTTTATTTATTATTTTCAGAGAGAGGGGAAGGGAGAGAGGCAGAGGGGGAGAGAAACATCAACGTATGGTTGCCTTTCGCCTGCCTCCAGCCACCGACCTGGCTGGAGACCTGGCATGCAACCTGGTTATGTGCCCTGGCTGGGAATCGAATCTGCGACCTTTGGGTTCACAGGCCGGCACCTTATCCACTGTGCTACCAGCCAGGCAGGGATGATTTTTTCTCAGTAGATTATAATTCATTACAATCATTTGTTTTGATGCTCTGTTTTATCCAAGATTTGGCCAGTGGGAGCACCTTTAGGCTGGCTCCTCTATTTTTTTCCCCCAACATTTTAATTTTTAAAATTTCAAATACAGCATAGAATTTACATATGTACCTACATGCGTACCTCCTAGAATCTAACATTAACAATTTTATTTCACACATATCTATTTTTATCACACATCTATCTAACCATCCATCCATTAATCTATGTTACTTTTTAGACCCATTTCACAGTACACTGCAACATCAGAAAGGAAAAATAGAATAAATAACTTGATTGGTGAATAGATGGGAGTCAAAAGAAATTATTTAACGGATGTCATTTAAATGTGACAAGTCAAATATCAGAAGAATATAAGGATAATTGAGACCATATTAGGAATAAACATTAGTATAAGGGTAACATTGAAACAAAAATATAAACTTTCCCAAACACCAAAAGAAAATTAAAAAGAGCAAACAGACTGCCTATAACAGCTGTAACAGAATAAAGAGACTCATTTACAGCTCACAAAAGTGAGTTCCTTCACCTATCTTGCACTTTTTGTGGGACCTAGATAGTCAACGTTTCCCACCTGAAGTTGAAAATAAAGGTCTCCACTGCCCTCACCCAACATACTCTCTCCCAGGGTATCCATCTAGTGGTTCTCAGCCAGAAGTAATTCTGACCCTCAGAGGACATTTAACAATGTCCAGAGACATTTTTAGTTGTCACAACTTGGGAGGAGAGAGAAATGTGGGGAGAGATGCTACCTACAATACATGAGACAGTCTTCCACAACAAAAACAGTCTAAAATGTCAATAGTGCTGAGGGTGATATTCACTCTTGGAAAGCCTACTGTTCAGAACAGTCTTCAAATTTTGAGGACTATCATTCTGGGTGAGGGTACAGTCTAATGCATCTTAAAGGGATAGTTTGCCCCAAAGAATGAAGGCTTTCTTTGAGAGGTAAGAAGGAAACATTGTTGCAGAGAGATTGGTGTCTAGGAATAGGGGAGAAAAATTAGAAACTGGAATATAACAGCAAAGCAATACATCATGTGTACTGTATGTTTGTATTCTTCCATGTAGGTTTAAGAAGAGTCCAGAGGATCAACCCTGCTTATAACTGGCTTTAAGAATAAAAAGTGGGAAAAAAAAAAAAAGAATAAAAAGTGGAAAAATTCAGTAAAGCTGAAAAATACAAAATTGATACACAAAAGTCAATTGCCTTTTTATATGCTAACAATGAACTGTTCAAGAGAAATTAAGAAAGCAATGCTATTTACAATAGCATCAAAAACAATAAAATACTTAGGAATATATTTAATCAAGTAGGTGAAAGATCTATATACTAAAAACATTAAACATTGGTGAAAGAAATTGAACAAGGCACAAAGATTGGAAAAGTTAGTGTTGTTAAACTGTGCATACTACCCGGAGCCATTTGTAGATTCAATGCATTCCTTATCAAAATTCCAATGATGTGATCTCAGAAATAGGAAAAGCAGCCCTAATATTTATATAGAACCACAAAATACCCCAAATAGCCACCAAAAAAAAAAATTCTGGGAAAAGGATAGAGTTGGAGACATCACTCTTTCTGATTTCAAACAATATTATAAAGCTGTAGTAATCAAAACAATATGGTACTGCATAAGAACAGATAAATAGATAATGGAACAGAATAGAGACTCTAGAAGTAAACCCATGCATGTGGTCAATTAATTTTTGAAAAGGAGCCAAGAATAATGGAGTAAGGATAGTGTCTTCAATAAGTGGTGCTGCGAAGGTGGATATCCACATGAAAGGAAGAAAGGAAAGAAGGAAGGAAGGAAGAAAAGGAAGGAAAGAAGGAAGGAAGGAAGGAAAGATGGAGACCCCCATCTTACACTATATACAAACATCAACTCAAAATTGATTCAAGACTTGAATGTGATACCTGAAACCATAAAACTTGAAGAAAACAGGGGTAAGCGCCTTGACATTGGTCTTTGCAGTAATTTTCTGGATTTGACACCAAGAGCAAAGGCAACAAAAGCAAAAATAAACAAATGGACTACATCAAACTAAAAAGCTTCAGTCTAGCAAAGGAACTGTCAACAAAATCAAAAGGCAACCTATAGAATGGGAGAAAATATCTGCAAACTACATATCCAATAAGGGGTTAATATTCATAATATATAAGGAAATTCATACAACTCCATAGCTCACCCCAAAGGAAACATTTTTAAAGGGTGAGAAAACTGAATAAACATGTTTCCAAAGAAGACATATAAATGGCTAACAGGTACAGGAAAAGGTGCTCTCTAATCATCAGGGAAGTGCAGATCAAACAATGAGTTATTGTCGTACACATGTTAGAATGATTGTTATCAAAAGGGCAAGAGACATCAAATGCTAGTGAGGATGTGGAAGAAAGGAAGTTCTTGTACATTGTTGGTGAGAATGTAAACTAGTACAGCCACTTTGGAAAATGGTATGGAGATTGCTCAAGAAATTAAAAAATAGACCTACCATATGATCCATCAATCCTCCTGAGTATATATTATATCCAAGGTAAGTGAAATCATTATCTCAAAGAGATCTGTACTCCCATGTTCATTGCAGGATTATTCACAATAGCCAAGGTATGGAAACAACCTAAGTGTCTGTCGATGGAAAGTGACATATATACCTATATAGCTACAGATATATATTGGAATATTATTTGGCCATAAAAAGAAGGTAACCTAGTATTTCTAACAACATGGATGAACCTGGAGGGCATTTTGCTAAGTTAGAAAAACCAGACAGAGAAAGACAAATACTGCAGAGTATTGCTTATATGCAATCTGGGGCGAGGGTGGACAAGGGAGTCTAACTCATAGGAACAGAGAGTAGAATGATGGTAGGGAAGTTAGGAATAAGTTGGTAAAAAAGTGCAAACTTTCAGAATAAGGTCTGAGGATCTAATGATGAGATGGTGAGTATAGTTCAAAATACTATACTATATAATATAAACTTTGCTAAGAGAATAGACCTTGTGTTCTCACAAAACAAGTGATGGATATTAGTTAACTCGATGGTGGAAATCCTTTCATAATGTATGTGTATATCAAATATCACATTGTACACTTAAACTATATTACAATTTTATTTGTCAATTATATCTCGATAAAGCTGGAAAAAATCAGAGAAGGAACATTGTGAACCCTACAGACTCTAGTCTCTACTACCTCTCCCCACAAGAGGGCACTGTTGAAACACAGGTCTGCTATGTCAAAGACTGTACACAAGATGGAGCTGTTGTAATTTAAATGCTCGGATAATCTGCCATTCCAATAAAAAAGTGCCAAGGCCTCTTTTTCCTAGGACACACCTGTGATGCTGGAGTAAAATTTTTACCTACTGAGCTGGAAACTTGTCCTCACAACCAGCAATGTCAAGCCCAGATAAGCGGTGCGGGCTCCTCTCTCCTTCACGGGGAATTTATCCCAGGTAGCCCTGGGTATAATTTGTTATCCTTTCAGGTCAGTCAGGGCAAATTCAGTGCATCCAAGGTGATGTCATCAACATGGATCTTCCCGAAGAAAGTGTTCAGTCTCAATAACTTCCTCCCCAGAGGGCTCCTAGTCTTTGGGAAATTCTGCTGATTTTCTTCTAACAAACTTAAAAGTCCTTGTTCCAAAGAGAAGGGTGTAAAAGCAGCATTGACAATTCCCAAAGTGTCCAGCCACACCTCCCCCTGCTTGCTTGACATCTAAGGGAACCAACCCCCTTCTCCAGAACCAAGAGTTACTGACGACCTCCACTACCGGAGATGCAGCTGTCCATTTTTAAATGGTAGTAAATCTCATTTACACTGCCCATGAGTCAGATTCTCACCAACACTGATCATTACTTCCATGTTCTGCCAAAATATCCTGTTGCCATAGAAATGATTTTTCACTTTCTTAGTGTTACACACAGCATGGCCAAGATGAAAGTTAAATCTTTATTCCCATTTATTATTTCCTTAGACTAAATTCCTAGAAGTGAATGTTTTAAATCAAAGGACATGAACATTTTTTAAAAGTTTTGATGTAACATAAATTTGTACATCATGTGGAAGAGATGTAGGATTTTACATTTCTATCAACAGCATATAAAAGTGCTAAACCTTAACCAACATGGACTAGGTTTTTAAAATTTTGCCAATTGGGAGAGTGAAAAATCGTTTTTCATGATTTTAATTTGCACTAACTATTTCTAGGAAGGCTACGAGTTTTTTCACCTGTTTCTTAGCCATTTTTTATTTTGTGAATTAGTTTTTTTTTTAAGATTTTTATTTATTTTTAGAGAGAGGGAAGGGAGGGAGAAGAAGAGGGAGAGAAACATTCATGGAAGGGAAAAACATCGATGGGCTGCCTCTCACATTCTCCTGATCGGGGACCAAACCTGCAACCCAGGGATGTGCCCTGACTGGGAATAGAACTAGTCACATTTTGCTTTGCAGGATGATGTCTGACCTACTGAGCAACACCAGTCAGAGCTCACTGCCTTTTTCTTTCTTTCTTCTTTCTCTTTTTCTTTTTCTTTTCTTTTCTTTTCTTTTTTTTTTTTTTTTAATGTGCTTGGACGTTGATTGGTTGTCTATCTTTCACAGTTTGGCTATCTGTGCCTTTCAGAGGTGATGGTCATCAGAAGTGAGGAAGATGATTATACCACTGGACACAGAGGACAGTGGGAAGACAAGCCATGACTATAAGCTTCCATGCTGAGAGGAGACAGAGAAGGATATGGCAGGATGTCTCCAAAGCACCTGGAAGCTTGTCTCTTAGGGTACAGTAATCAAGGGAAAGGGTCTTGGGAGGATACCAGGGACATTACAGCCAAGAGAGAATATCAGAAAATATACAACCACCACCAGCTTATCACTTCCTCCTTATTAATGTGATGCATGTGTGATCAGGATATCTAAAGATTTTAGCAGGAATGCTCTATTTTTCATCTCGACAACCCCAGTCCTCATCTGCAGGAAGATGAGGGAACCCATCCCCAGTCTCAGACCCATGAAGATAATAGTTATTGCAAAGAGCATCTCAAGGTAGAGCCAGCCAGCCTGTAGAGACACTAGAAATGGAATGACTGATTTTCTGGCCTCCATCTTGGGAATGATGCTGATAGTTCTTATTTATCCACAGATGGTACTTAATATCTATTTTTAGATAAATGAATAAAAGAATGAAAGGAAGTGTTCACATGTGGGTTCAAGTTTTGAAAATATTGGGTGGGAGATCGAGTCAACCACAGATATGTAATACCAACTTATTCAATTCATCAGCATTCTGCCATCCCACTTAGACAGACAAGCTTACTGCTGTGCCCTGCTCTGGGGTAGAGATGGATACCTTCAGGCGAAGGCAAGTTTCCCTGGAAAGCTGGAGAGGCTGGCAGTGTTCCCTCTGTGGAATTCTAGCCCCAAAACGATGAAGTTTGTTAATGAAGGTGCACCGACTAGGGATGGTGTCTTCTAAATGATGTAGTGTCCTTCAGCTCCAATAGCAATAAAGAATAACTACTGAACACTTTAAAGTGTCTCATTCCCTGCTGATATAGAGAGACGCTCAGCAAACATTTCTTGAATGAATAAATGTTATGCCAGTTGCATTGTCTGCTCTGCCAGTGCAAGCTCCATAACCAGTTAACCAGAATTTAAACTGGACTAGAAAGCTTTCAGCCCTGGCTGGTAGCACAGTGGGTAAGGTGCCGGCCTGCGAACCCAAAGGTCGCAGGTTCGATTCCCCAGCCAGGGCACATAACAAGATTGTAAACCAGGTCTCCAGTCAGATCTGTGGCTGGAGGCAGGTGAAAGGCAACCATACATTGATGTCTTTCTCCCTGTCTGCCTCTCTCCTTTCCCCTCTTTCTAGAAATAATTAAATAAAATCTTTAAAAAAAGAAAAAAAAAAAAAGAAAGAAAGCTTTCAAACCTCTTAAATACATTGTAGCTTATGCAAAGAGGAAACAAAATATACACTAAACTAGGACAGTATATTTTATAAGAAACTGATTTAAGAATTGTTAGCTAATGACAAGCCAAGTTGCAATAATGAATGAAGTTTGTTTCCAAAAACATACCAAGTTAGGACAGAGACCACTTGGTTCAACCAGTTACCAGGGCTTTGAAGTAAACCATTTTCAACCTGGCCCCAGGGGAAATTGTGAAGCTGGCCTGATCTATCTGTGTGGCCCCCAGACCTCCCTCCCTTTTTCAGTCCTTTCCAGGCTAACAATCCCTTCATGTTTTCTTCACTTTTCCTTGAACTTTTATTTCTGTTACAAGGAAAATAAGATGATGATGGGTTAAAATTATCTCCAAAGATATCCCTGAGTCATGTATTACAGTGGCCTCAGGGCTACTTTCTCAGGCTGTAAATGAAAAATTTCTCTTCTGCCATATGCTGTTGGTCTCACAGACCAAGCCTGGTATAATGTGTGAGGGCACCCTGCAAGGTGTGAACGCTAAGAGGCAGAGACAGGGGTCATCTTGGAGGCTGGCTTCCACCCAGCTGCTGTAGTCAGATGCCAGGGTTTAAATCCTGGGTCCCATAGGTCACTTAAAGTTTGTCTCAGTTCATATACATGTGGTATATAAATAATAGTTAGTTCCTTTCATTGTGAGGACCAAAAAGAGCTAATACATGCTTTTAATTTATAGTATATTTACAGTATATATGAGTGAAATATAGGACATCTGGCATTTGCTTTAAATATGCAAGAAAAAATGGAAGAGGACAATGATAGTGGTAGACAAAAGAACTAATGCAAAATGTTAAAATGATGAAAATGGATGAAAGTGATTCCATTTTTTTTTTTTTTTAAGTTTGAAATTTTCCAAAACAAAAGTTACATGATTCTTCCAGCCAAGATGGAGGTGTCGATGGATACTCAGTGTCCCCCTCCACAACCAAGAAGGAATACAACTACCTCAAAACTAAAAAACAACCAGACGTACCAGAAAACTAAACTGCGTGGAAGTCCAGCAAACAGAGAAATGAAGAAATACCCATCCAGACCGGAGGCAGCAAGGCAGTGGCTGTGGCCCGGGGCACAAAGCGCAGTCACACATCGTAAAAGTAGGAGGCATCGATGGGCACAATCCCAGCCCCAGCTCAGACCACACAGCCCACGGTTCCAGTGCCGGGAGAGAATACAGCCACATTGCTTCTGACTGTGAAAACCAGTGATGGTTGGGGCAGGGGAAGAAAATGCTGGTCAGTGGAGTCTGTTTGTTTAGAGGCCCCCACAGTCCGAGAACATTCACAAACCCACCCACTCTGGGAACCACAACCAGGTCAATGGCTAGAGAGGCACCAATCCCAGAAGGAAGGTAGGAGAAGGGCCTGGAAAGGGGGCAAGTGCTGAGCAAGCAGCATTGCTCCCTCTCAGACCCTCCCCCACACACACCACGATGTGGTAAAATGGGTCGCCCCACACTGATGAATACCTAAGGTTCTGCCCCTTACAATGTAACAGGTGGGATAGTTCTACCTAAGATGCAGAGGCAAACACAGGAGACTGTCAGGTTCAGGAGACAGAAAAGGATGGCCCCACAGAGGGAGGAGATCAAGATTCCAGTAGGAGAACTAAGTAATGAGGAGATAGTCAACCTAACAAATGCAGAGTTCAAAACACCGGCAATAACAGTGCTCACAGACACGCTTGAGTATGGTGAAAGCATTAAGAGAAGAAGTGAAGGCTATGCTAAGTGAAGCGAAGGAAAATTCATAGGGAACCAGCAGTTGAGGGAATGAAACGAATTCAAATCAATATGGAAGGAATGAATAAACAGTTAACCAACACAGAATGAAGAAATAAGAGTTGAAAAAAAATGAGAAGCTTAGGAACCTCTGGGACAACTTTAAACGTGGCAAAATCCAAATCATAGAAGTACCAGAAGCAGAAGAGAAAGAGCAAGAAATTGAAAACTTATTTGAAAAAAATAAGGAAAGAAAACTTCCTTCATGTGATGAAGGAAATAGACATGAAAGTCCAGGAAGCATAAAGAGTCTCAAACAAGCTAGATCCAAAGAGGACCACACCAATACACATCATAATTAAAATGCCAAAGATTAAAGATAAAGAGAGAATCTTAAAAGAAGCAACAGGAGAAAAGAAGGGAGTTACCTACAAAGGGGTTTCTGTAAGTCTATCAGCTGATTTCTCAAAAGAAACTGCAGGCAAGAAGGGACTGGCAAGAGGTATTCAAAGTCATGAAAAGCAAGGGCCTACAACCAAGATTACTCTATCCAACAAAGCTTTCATTTAGAATGGGAGGGCAGATAAAGTGCTTCCCAGACAGAGTAAAGCTAAAGGAATTCATCACCACCGAGCCATTATTATAAGAACTGTTAAAGAAACTTATTTTAGAAAAAGGGTATCAAAACTATGAACATGAAAATGACAACAAACACAACTATCAACAACAGAATCTAAAACAAATGAAAACAAAAATTAAGCAAACAACCAGAATAGGAACAGAATCATAGGTAGAGGGATCATTTGGAGGGTTATCAGCTGGGAGGGAGAAGGGTCAGGAAGGGGGAAATGGTGCTGAGATTAAGAAGCATAATTGGTAGGTACAAAATAGACAGGGGGATGTTATGAATAGTATAAGAAAGGGTGAAGCCAAAGAACTTACATGCATGACCCATGGACATAAGGGAAATGGGATTGCTGGAGGGGAGAGGAGTACTGAGTGGATGGGGCAAAGGGAGAAGAAATTGGGATAACTGTAACAACATAATAAACTATACTTTAAAAAATCTTCCAAATCTATGAAAAATAAAGTTACATGATTCTTTACATAAAATGTTTATAGCCCTATCTGGAGCATAGTTAAACACTTAATAAATGTTAGTTATTTTTGGAATGATGAAAAGTCACATGTTTTTAATTCAAGTGGTATAATTTCTTACATATTGAGTCTTTATACATGTATAATTATGGAAATAAGTTAACTTAGGTCTTTATATTTGCTTAAAGATTGATCCATTCAGCTACAATCATGTTTCTACCAGTGTCCAAGTAATTTTTGCAACTGTAAAAATGCAGATATAATTCATATCCTATTAACCAAAGGAGGGAGCCTATGTTTTCAGAAACATACTAAAAGTGACAAATTGAAAATTACTGTTGACAAGAATGGTAGTCCACTGAGCTATCCCTATAAACAAACAGAGCTAACAGACCCCTGATCAACATTCTCTGCTCCTTCCCCCAACAAAGAGGACAATTGTTTCTAAAGAATCTTTGAGAAAAACCTAAGCAGAATCCATCTAGTGTGAGAGGGGTGGGATGGGCCCTCTTGGTAGGGAGTGAGGTGAATGGGGAACATTGGGCACACACTTTGGTGGGCCTGGTGGGGTGATCTGTGTTTAGCTTCCATGTAGCACCTGAAAAGAGAGCCAGATTCCAAAGAAGCCTCCCTTACAGAGCAATACTCACAATAATGTCTGAGGAGCACCTAAAGGTATTCCTGACCAAAATATATCAGCTTGTTCTCTTGCCTAAGATTTTCTTCGTTAGGGAGATTCATTTCTTGTGAGTGATCATGCTTAAAATGCACTTACTCCCTAGATAACAAAGGAAATGTTTACCTTCCACTATCCTCGGGCTGTTTATCAGTTTACCCATGGGGAGCAATGGGAAAGGAGTACTTGACAGGATTACATGAAGAATGCAGTCCTGGGAAGATGGATAGGTGCCAAAGGGAGACACCAGCAATCTCAGCACCATAGTTAGTGATTTAAAAAAAATAAACAACAACAATAAAAAATAAATTAAAAAAACACTAAGAGACAGTACTGAACACTGCTTTCCCTCTTTCTTTCCAACCTGGGCCAAGCCAGATTACGGAAGTCTTCTTTCTCAGAGGCTGCTTACGCTATCCTCATTTCTTTAGATTCTTTTTTTCTTCTTCTTGTTCTGATTGGTTGGTTTTTTTCTTCCATATTTTCCATATTGTTGATTTGATTCTTGGCTTCATCCACACGACTGTTGTTTCCCTGTAAATTGTTCTTTATTTCAATTAGTATATCCTTCGTTTCTGGTTAGATCGCTTTTATGCTGCTGAGGTCCTCACTAAATTCCTCGAGCATCTGAATGAAGAGTGTTTTGAACTCTTCATCTGAGAAATTGCTTATCTCCATTTTGTTTAGTTCTTTTTCTGGAGTTTTAATCTGTTCTTTCATTTTGGCCATGTTTCTTTGTCTCCTAATTTTGACAGCCTCCCTGTGTTTATTTCTATGTATTAGGTCGAGCTGCTTTGATAGTGTGACCTAATGTAGTAGGAGTCCTGTAGGGTCCAGTGGCACAGCCTCCCCTATCACTTAAACTGGATACTTGAGGTGTGCCCTTGGTGTGCCCTTGGTGTGGGCTCCGTACACCCTTCTCTTGCAGTTGAGCCTTGATTGCTGTTGGCAGTTCAATGGGCGGGATTTATCCAGGCGGGTCAGCTGCAACAATTGGCTGTGACCCCTTACCACCAACCTTTGCCCTCTGTAAAGGATCAGCTGTGCTGGAGCTCAGAGGGAGTGAGTCTGGGTGGGTGAGTCCATGTGTGGGTTCTTTAAGAGAAACTGCTTGAGGCCAGCAGTTTCTTCCACCAACTCATTCCCTGCTGGTTCCTGCAGCCAGTAGTTGTGGGGACTTATCTTCCTGGTACTGGAATCCTGGGCTGAGCCAGACCAGCCAGGGCTTAAGAGTTATTTATATATTCAAGTTGTAAATCCCTAATCAGATATATGATTTTAAAATATATTCTCTTGCCAGCCTGCAAACCCAAAGGTCGCTGGTTCCATTCCCAGCCAGGGCTTATAACCAGGTTGCAAGCCAGGTCTCTAGCCAGGCCTGTAGCTGGAGGCAGGTGAAAGGCAACCATACATTGATGCTTCTCTCCCTCCCTGCCTCTCTCCCTCCTCCTCTCTATAAAAATAATAATTAAAAAAATACATATACATATATTTTCATTCTAGGAGTTGTCTCATCACTTTTTTGATAGTGTCACTTAAAATGACACTAGAGGATTTAATTTTAATAAAATCCAATTTTTTTTCTTTTGCTTGTATGTCATAGGTAATAATCCATGTGAAATCTGAGTAATGGAGATTTACTAATATGTTTTCTTCTAAGAGTATTATATTTTTAGCTCTTACATTGAGGTTTTATCTATTTTGAGATAATTTTTGTATGTGATATGAGATAGGCATCCAAGTTTATTTTTTTGCATGTGGGTGTTCAGTTGTCCCAGCACCAGCTGTTGAAAACACTGTTGTTTCTCCATTAAATGGTTGTTAAATTTTAATTGACCACAGATGTATAGGTTTATTTCTGGAATTTCAATCCTATTCCATTGTTCCATATTTCTAACCTTATGCCTATACCATACTGTTTTGATTCCTGTTGCTTTGTAGTAAGTTTTAAATTGTGACATGTGAGTTCTGCAACTTTGTTCTTCTTTTTCAAGATTGTTTTGTCTATTCTGGGTCCCTTGAAATCTTGTATGAATTTTAAAACCAGCCTTTTCATTTCCAAAATAAATAAATAAAACATAATTAGAATTTTGATAGGGATTACATTGAATCTGTTGATCAATTTGGGAAGTATAATACAAAAACAAACTTTCAAATGAATTTCATTCCAGTTTAACAGGTTGTGGTAAGCTGTTTGCATAATTATTCTCTTCCCCATATCTATGCATAGGTGCTATGATATTTTAGCTCCTTCCATGAAATGGTGAATCTATTTCCCATCCTCTGAATTGAGGTTGGCCTTCTGACTGACTAACCAAAAAGAATGAGGCAAGAATGATGTTGTGCTAGTCCCAAGCCTAGGCTTAAAGATGCCCTGCACACTTATTTTACTACTGTGAGAACAAGCCCAGGCAAGCCTGCTGGAAAGTGACAGGCCACATGGAGCAGAGACAAGTCACCCCAGCTGAGGCTGTCCCACACCAACCAGCCCCCAGCCAACAGAAGATACCATTGACATGACAGGCAACCCAGCTGAGGTCTCTGATGCCTACCCCAAGTCAGCAGAACTGCCAAGAATATCCAAAGACTCGAGCAATTTTTAAAAAGTTGTTATTTTATTACATTTAGTTATGAAGTTCTTTTATATAGGAATAAAACTATACATAGGGAAACTAAAAAATAAAAGATCCACAAAATGTCCTCTTTATGGGTGAACCAAACGTGGTATATGTATACAATGGAATGTTTTTCAGCCTTAAAAAGAGTGAAATTCTGATATATGCTACAGCATGGATGGACCTTGAAAACATTTTGCTTAGTGAAATAAGTCCAACACAGAAGAACATGGTATGGTTCTTCTTATATGAGTTAACCTAGAATAGACAATTTCATAAAGAGACAAAGTATAATAGGGATTACCAGAGACTGGGGAATTATTATTTGGAAAGATGAAAAAGTTCTAGGAACAGATAGTGGAGATAGTTCCACAACATTGTGAATGGACTTAATGCCACTGAGTTGTACACTTAAAAACAGTTAAAACCATAAAATTTATGTCATGTATAATTGACCACAATTTTAAAAATATATCCTCTTAAAAATTTTTTTTTTAAAGATTTTATTTATTATTTTTAGAGAGGGGAAGGGAGAGAGGCAGAGAGGAAGAGAGACATTAATGTATGGCTGCCTTTCACCTGCCTCCAGCTATGGACCTGGCTGGAGACCTGATTTGCAACCTGGTTATGTTGCCCTGGTTGGGAATCAAACCAGCCACCTTTGGGTTCGCAGGCCAGCACCTTATCCACTGTGCCACCAGCCAGGGCTGTCCTTTTTGAATTTTTAAACATGTCTAGTCAACCCATTCACCTAGATGGGATTTTTTTAAAAATCTGTTGTAACACATTCCCTTTCAGAGCAGCTCTGTGAATTCCCGAAATTCACACCAGTTGGGGCTGGAGTTATTTACCGAGTACAGTAGCACTGAGCTCCTGGCTCACGCAGAGGCTTCAAGTTTCACTCCAAGGAATTGATAACAAGATTCCACTTCCTGGGTTTGGCCTTTGGTATTTCCCAGCACAGGATTCAGCCTCTAGCCTGCAATTCTTCGCATTTCTGGCCCTATTGGAAACCACCTTGCTTCGCCCACCTGCTTCCTACAACCCAGCTGAACTTGAGATGCCCAGGTAGGCTTTTCAGATAAAATTCTTGCAATATTTGAGACCTACTTATACAAAAAAAAAAAATCTGAAGTTCAAATTTAATTAGTCTGTATTTTTACTTGCTTAAATGGGAAACTTAGCCCCAACCAAGGTCTCTCTGCCAAAGGGATTTGAGGGAGAAACGCACCAGGAAAAATGTATGACTAATTTTCACCTTTATTCTCTTTACTGATAAAGCACTACCTATATCAGTATATCACGTACTTCAGCAGCCCGGCTGATAGTCACAAGCTCAGATTTAAATACATACAACCCTGCCCTCAAGAGAAAAGATGAAGGATATACAATGAATCTGGTAGTATTTTATTCTACTGGGATTTACTATCATCCAATGTATGATTTTATAGCAAGCTACACTGTATATGTATTTAACCACATAAATTTACACAGTTAATTTATGCTGAAAAAGCATATTTTCTCAAATTATTTAAAAAGCATGATTCTCAAATAAAACGTGCGCAGGTCAAAGTTTTAACTCATCAGCGAAAGAACCAAAAGGTGGAGAAAATCGTTTGTGAGGATATGAGAAACTGTGATGTAAATGTCAGTGGGACAGGAATGCTGAAATCAGATGGTGGGGTTAGACTGGGAACTGGTTTACACCAGAGGCAGGGGGTGGGTGGTTAATAAGTTAACACCTAACTTTACAGAATGGTGAAGCATCTGGGCCCTAAACAATTGCTATTCAAACAAGTTATATTTCCTGAGAGAAAATGACCCTTAAATAAGTCTATTAGAAAATGCTCTACTCTGATATTAAAGGTCACTTAATCATCTTTTTGTCTTTTGTCCAATTTCTGGATAACTTTTTCTGAACAACCTGTACTGCATTCATAACTACATTTGGTAGAGAAAAATAAAAGAGACAAAGTAATATGCTTGGTCTTCCTAACATTCCGTTTTAGGAGAGCCTGAGATGGGGACAAAAATCTACTGTTCTTCCAGTTCTTCTCTGTATTCTGGGGCCTCATCAATGGATATGAGTCCAGTGTTTAAAGTTGGGGATTTTTCAAACAGAAGGTCACCCACATGCAAGCCAACAATTTCATGTGGTGCTCATCCAAAAAAACACAATTTGTTCCAATAGTGGTGGAAAAATTGACTAACATGTGGTCCCAAGTTGGAGTCTTGCTATAAGGATTTGTAAGGCTAACTTTCTGTTTAAATTTTGGCATTCATGCTGACTTTGGAATCTAGACAAACTACAAAAAGTGATCCATCTCTAATATTTTTTTAAGGAAGTGAACATATCCTCTTCAGTTTTCAAGAAGTTCAATGAGGTTGTAGTAGACATCTATTGGGCCCAGATCCCTTTTTCTAATCTGGTTTCTTAGTGACTGTGAAGATTGATTATTGATTTCTCAGAGCTGACCTCTTTTCTAGGGATTTGCTTTTAGCTAACAGGACCCACCTCTCCTTAGAATATATTCTCCTCTACCTGAGGGAAGCTCACAGCCAATTGCTGATGGATAAGGATGCAAAAGCCTGGATCCTTTGTCTCATGGAAGGACCAACTCTATGGCACAATTCACACTCTAGAGGTCCTCAAGGTATCCAGACAGAAGCAAGACTCCAGCCATGGTGGATTATTGCTAAATTTTCAATCCCTGCCCTGTCATTTATACCTCATTCCTCTCCTCCTGAAAGGCAACACTCAAGAATCCTTGTCACAGTTTCTGAGTCTTGGGCACCTAACATTAAGGCAGAAGTTTAGAGTATATTTGTGATCTTACTACTTTAAAATCAGTTAATTAAATTAACCAATTATTTAGCTTGTTTTATTTTAATAAGAATTAGGTTCAGAATCTCTCAGATTTGCCCCCTTTCAAAGCTTTTAATTTCTGTTTTTATCTTTATTGATTCATTAATTTTATATCACTATACTTTTTTCTTGTGCTTTCTCTAATTTCTTGATTTGAACATTTAATTGTTTTACTGTCAGTCTTGTTTATTTTAAAAAATTAAGGTAAGAATTAGGACTTTGTTTTTCTCCAAGGACTGCTTTGTATGTATCTCAGATGTTTCACTGTGTGTTTTCACATTTCAGTTTCAATTTCCTTTTTGATTCAAAAAATATTTCTGGTTTGTCGCTATAGTTTTGTTATTAATTTCTGACTTAATTGCATTAGGTACAAAATAATATTGCTCAAAACTACCATTGCCTATATTATTTCTATTTTTGAAATGTATTAACTTTTAAAAATCACAGTTTGTGAATATTTCTTGGACACATAAAAAGATGTATCTTTATATAAATATAGAGTTATACAAATTAGAGCTATCCAATTCATTATGTCTTAAGATGTTTGAGTTATTGGAAAAAGTACACAGAAAAACATCATAGATTTTTAAAAGATATAATTTATTTATTTTAGAGAAAGGGGAAGGGAAAGAGAAAGAGAGAGAGAAAAAACATCAATATGTGTTTGCCTCCCGCGTGCCCCCAACTGGGGACCTGGTCAGTAATACAGGCCTGTGCCCTGACTGGGAATCAGACTCTTTGGTCTGTACTCAATCCACTGAGCCACACCAGCTTGGGCAGAAAAAAATCATGTTTTTAAAAGGTGGTTTTAATACTCCTTTGTTGTAAAGTACAAGTGTTGGAACAGTTCCTAGTGTTATCAGAACAAGAGAAAATATTGGTTTAAAAATTATAGCTATAATTTTTGTTGCCTTTTGCTTTATAGATTGTGAGGACCATATCATTTGAACAAATTTTCAAAAGCCTTTAGTTGACACAGAATAACCAAGAATGTGTAGTACGGCTGATTTAGGCATAGTGATGATTGACATACAATTTTAAAGTTCCATTTTCTCTGTGCTAATACCCTTATGTTGTTCTTAAACTTTTGGTAAGCCTTGTATACAACTTTGCTTTGGGGAAAAGTAAGGAGAGACCTCTGTGGGCATTTGGGGCAGTGGAGAGCATCAATACCTAGAGCAGAAAAGGACTTGAGGATTGAAACCTTAAGTGGCATGAAATAGAGAGGTTGGATTCAAGCATGGATCAAATCAAGAGTGGACTTGAGAGACCTTCTACTGGAATATAATAAATAAGATCTAATCTTGAAAGAAGAAGCTATAGCCTGCTAACCCCAAGAGTTGCAATAATCAATCCAGCAGACATCTATCTTATGTTACTGTAAATAATAATAGCTCAGTGCTTTATTGAACACTTACTATGTATCTCACAGTGGCTGATATGCATATGTATATATGCATATAATCCTCACTACAACTTTAGGAGGCAAATGCTAGTTTAATCCTATTTTAAACAGAGGAAAACAGAGACTTAAAGAATTATCTAAGATGGCACAGTTGGGATTTAAATATAAGCATTGTAACTCCCAACTGGTTACTTTAGGTATGAAGAGTAACCTAAAGAGATTTCTGGTTGTGGACAAGACGGAATGGACACACTTTTCCTTATTTCTTCCACTAAGTAAAACTAAAACCCCTGGATTTATATTATATTATATTAGATATTTTATAGAAATAGAGGGAAAGAAACAGAATGGCTAAGAACCTCAACATCCAAGGAATAACATGCATTGAGTTTTAAGTTCATTGGGTTTTCTTTTCCCCTCAAATTTTCAACTGGATACTGGAGAAGGTAAAAGCCCAGAAATGCCAACAGATGGGAAGGAAGGAAGGAAAAAGGAAAGGACTAGTCTAGCAAGACTGAAAATTTTTAGACAATAATGGCCAAACAACACGAGAAAAATGAACAGCCTACCCAACTTCTGTCAGCAGAATCTGAGTTGGGAGCCCAGACTTCACCCGTGGCCAGCTGGAATGAGGCACTCTTCCTCCCAGCGCTTCCCCATCTGGGGTGATGTCAGCGAAGGCCAATCAAAGAGCTGGGACTTTCATCCTAGCCAGGCAGTAACAAGCCCCTCATCTTCCACAGTTCGTGCAGACCATATGAAGACCTTGGTCTTGCATTCCCAGCTGGCACTGACAGGGCAGCATCCCTGTTCCCCCAATGATGTGATGTCAGAAGATTTAAATGTGGCAGAGTCTCATAACATAATGACTAAAATGTCTGGAACTAATTGAAAAAATCAGCCATTTCCCCAAAAATCATGCAAATCTCAACTAGAATGAGAAAAGATGATCAACAGATGACAAGAGACATTGGCACTGTCTGGCGAACATTTTAAAAAGGCCATTATAAGAATGCTTTAAGGAGCAAATGTTAACATGCTTTAAACCAGTGAAAAAATAGAAAGCTTTGGCAAAGAAATAGAAACTGTAAACAAGAGCCAAAAGAAAATTTTAGAACTGAAAAATACCATTAAATATAAAAACTCACTAAAATAGCTTAAATGCCAACTGAAGAGGTCAGAAGAATAAATCAGTGAGTCTGAAGTTGGATCAATAAAACTTACCTGACTTGAACTCCAAAAAGAAAATAGACTGAAAAAGAAAATGAACTGAACGTCAGAGACCTGTGGGACCAAAGCAAGTCTTTCCAGAGAGAAGGAAAGGAATGAGACAGAAAAAGTGTTCAACAAAATAATGACTGAAATTTGGAACAAAACATTAACCCACACTCCAGAAGCTATTGAATCCCAAATAGGATAACTCCCAAAATATATTCCAAGGCACATCATAATCAAACTTTTTTTTCCATTGATGAGAGACACACAGAGAGAAACATTGGTGTGAGAGAAACATGGATTGGTTGCCTCCCATACACCCCAGCTGGGGTTTGAACCCTCAACTTACTCATATGCCCTGACCAGGGATCAAACCCACAGCCTTTTGGCTCATGGGATGATGCTCCAACCAACAGAGCAACACTGGCCAGGACCATGATCAAACTTTGGAAAACTAAAGACAGAAGAAATCTTGAAAGCGTGTTTTGTTTTCATTTGAGTTGGAAGACAGCTAATCTTCATATTTATTTTAAAACTCTATTTTAAAGGATGTCATTAAATCATTGTGATTGTATTAGTTGGAATTCTTTTGGTTTTCGGTGACAGAAACCCAACCCAACTCACCCCAAACTGAAAAGTATTGTGAGTACTTTTGGCCACAGCTGGATTGGAGGGCTCAAACACAGTCTGCAGGGCCTCATCTTTTCTCCCACAGCCATAGCCAATATCTGTATCTCAGAATAGTCTTTCCAACAGCCAGGCGGAAAACCTTGGGGAACACTGTAATTGGCTCGTCTTGGTTCATATGCCTATTTCTGAGCCAGTCACTGTTCCTGGGGAAGTAATGGTCGTCTGTGACCATTACTCACAGAAGCCTGGTCGTCTGTGAGTGCACATTGAAACACTCACCAGATCCACACGAAATGACTTCCCCACAGGAAAGAGGTGGCCTAGTATCATAGTAAGAGGAAAGGAAGACAAATCATACCCCAATTTTTATTTTATTTTATTTGTAAAGATTTTATTTATTTATTTTCAGACAAAGGAAGGGAGGGAAAGAGGGAGGGGAACATCAGTGTGCCTCTCGCACAGATCAGAGAGATGCATCTATCAGTTGCCTCTCGCAGGCCCCCATCTGGGGACCTGGCCCACAACCCAGGCATGTGCCCTGACTGGGAACTGAACCAGCAACCTTTCAGTTTGCAGGCTAGTGCTCAATCCACTGAGCCACACTAGCCAGGGCCATAGCCCAAAATTTAAATGTCCAACAGATGTCTATCTATTTTGCTTGGCAATATTAATACAGAAGTAATAAAACAAGGACAGTACCCTCAAGGGGCTCATTTTCCCTGGTTTTCTTTCTTTTTCTTTAACAGTTACATTTTAAAATAAATTGCTTTACCTCACTTGTAAAATATTATTCTAGACTGGAACCTTCTGATTGTTATTTTAAAGGTCTTTGCGATCTGGGAGTTGTTGTTTCTGAATTATACAAAGAAATACTCCTGATCGTTTTCGGGACTCTCCCATTCATCACGAAAACAAAAACTTTTAAATTAAAAAATTATTTGCCTACTGGGGTTGTGAGCGGAGTATAACTGGTAAAACCAGAGGCTACTTTTTTATTTTAAAGAAGTAATGCATGAGTAAAGCAGTTCTGAATAAAGGAATTCCAAACTAGATCCACCAAACATGGTATAGGTGTGCCTCTGATGTGCCCATGCATGTCCTGAGCATACCATACATGTGCACACCATTGAGGCTCACTCCACCCATCCTAGGAACCTGTAGAGTCAAGGTCTTTTTCAGATATTATTATTACGACTTGGGTAAGTGTTGGACTAAGGAAAGAGGAAGGAAGGGCCATGTATAAAATTGCAAATGCCAAGACCCACTATCTAATTTACCTGCCTCCTTCATTTTTAAGATCAACCATTTATAATATGACCTCTTAGTGAATTTATTGAAAAAAAAAAAAAAAAAGAATCTGAAAGATTGCTTAGCCTGTTCTTTTGCTTCAGGGATAGATCTGTAACTGATTGAACTAAGGAATTAACCCTCAGGCAATGACATTCCAGCCACTTTGGTAATTCACTGGGTTGAGGCCCATCCCTAGCACCCAACCCAGAACTTGGATTGGGCTGGGAACAAGATGAGGCATACATGAATGGAAGTAGTAGTGATAGAGAGAAATAGGGCAAACAAAAGTTTTTGTAAAGTTTTTGATATGAGAATAGGATCCTTTAAAAGGCTATAAGATTGGATTTTCAGTTAAACATGGTAGATGACCAACATCCATTTCTGTGCTCCATCCTGAAACCCAAGCAAAATAGCTAGAGTTGAATTTTTTATGACAGTTTTACTGAAGTGTACTTGATATACACTAAATTACACATTTAAAATACAGCAGGTCCTCAAGTAACATAGTTTCATTCAATGAGAAGCTGCAGGAGCTTAATTCTTGTTTGTAACAATTAACCTATAGTAAACTTGATTATACTATATTTTGTTTTGCTAAAAGTTGCAGAATCTATCAGCAAAGACATTGAGTGAGAACTTACTGTATAGTGTTTTATAAGTGTGTGTATGTATGCATGTGTATACACACACTCCTACCACCACCATAATCAAGAAGATGAGTATATCCGTCATCCCCCAAAGTTTCTTTGTGCCCCATTGTAATCTTGCCTTCCAACTCTACCCAACCCTACACCCATTCCCCCGGCAACCCTGATTTGCTTTCTGGTTGCTATACATTAGTCTGCATTTCCTGGAGTTTCATAAAAATTAAATCATTCTGTATCTAATCTCTTATGTTTGGCTTCTTTCACTCAGCAAGTATTTTGAGATACTTGTATATCATGTTATAGAATGTATCGATAGTTAATTCCTTTTACTGAGTATCAGTTCATTGTATGGCTATGCAACACTCAGTTCATCCAATGCTTATTGACAGACATCTGCATTATTTTCAGTTTTCAACCATTAAATAGTTTCTATGCATATTTGTATACGAGTCATTGTATGGATATATGCTTTCATTTCCTTTGGGTAAATACCTAGTCCTGAAATAGCAGGATCATACGGTTGGCATGTGAATAACTTTTAAAGAATTTTCCAAGTGGTTATTTTATTTCACATTCCCACCAACAATGTAGGTGAGTCCCAGTTGCTCCGCATCCTTGCCAACTGTTGGCATAGTCAACCCTTTAACCTTAACCTGTTGTGATAGGTGTGCAGTAATATCTCGTTCTGATTTTAATTTGTATTTCCCTAATGACTAATGATGCTGAACATCCTTTCACCTATATATCTTCTTTGATGCAGTGTCCTTTCAAATACTTTGCTCGGATTTTAAGTGTTGTTTCCCTATTACTGACTTTAGGGGGCTCTTAGTATATTTAGATACAATCTTTTATCTGAGTTCTTTCTATTTTGCAAATGTTTTCTCTGAGTTTGTAGCTTGACCTTTCATTCTCTTAACAATATCTTTTGAAGAATGGACATTTAAAATCTTGTTTAAGTCCAATTGATCAAGTTATTTTATAGAATGTTCTTTTGGTGTCATATCTAAGAAATCTTTGCCTACTACAAAGTCACAAAAAAAATTTTTCCCTATGTTTTCTTTTAGGAGATTCATTGTTTTAGGTTTTGCACTTAGCTCCATGACCATTTTCAGTTAATTTTTTGGTATGGTGCAGGTCAGTGATGAAATTTTTTTGTTTGTTTGTATTCAATGTGAATGCTCAGCTGTTGGCATAGAAACAATGACTGAAAAGACTATATTTTTGCCATTGAATTGCTTTTATAAATTTTGGAAAAATAAGTTGTCCATACATGGGTAGATCTATCTCTCTTCTCTCTATTCTGTTGCATTGCTCTACTTGTTTTCTTTTGTTTTTGTTTTTGTTTTTGTTTTGGTGTGTGTGTGTGTGTGCGCCAATAGCACACAGTTTTGATTTTTATGACTCTGTTAGTCTTGAAATTAGGTGATGTTAGTCCTGTATTTTTCTTTCTGAAAGTTGTCTTAGCTATTTTAGGATCTTTGTAGTTTCATTTCAACTTTAGAATCAGCTTGTCAATTTCAACACAAAAAGCCTACTAGAATTTTGATTGGAATTGCATTGAATTTATAGATCAATTTGGGGAGAATTGACATCTAAATAATACTGAGTCTTCAAACTCATGAACATGGCTTTTCACTTTTTTTTATTTGGATCTTTTAAAATTTCCCTCAGCAATATTTTGTAGCTTTCATGTGCATAGATCTTTAACATCCATGCCAGATTTACCCTGTTTTATTTCTTATGCTATTGTAATTTATATTGTTTCCTAAAAATTCACTTTAATATTGTTCTTTGCTAGTATATGGAGATAAAATTGACTTATATAAATTGATCTTGTATACTACAAACTTGCTAAACTAACTCTTTACTCCTAGAAGCTTTTTAGTACATTCTATTGGATTTTCTATATAGACAATCACATTACCTAAAAATACAGGTTTACTTCTTCCTTCCAATATGAGTGAGTGCCTTTTCATTCTTTTTATTTGCTTGGTTGCACTAGCTAGAACCTCCAATACAATATTGAGTGAACCTGGTGAGAGTGAGCATACTTGTTTTGTTTTTCCTCTTAAGGGAAAACATCCAGTCTTTTTGTTGTTGTTGTTGTTGTTGTTTTAAGATTTTATTTATTACTTTCAGAGAGAAGGGCAGGGAGGGAGGGAGGAAGGAGAGAAACATCAATGTATGGTTGCCCTTCACCTGCCTCCAGCTATGGACCTGGCTGGAGGCCTGGTTTGCAACCTGGTTACGTGCCCTGACTGGGAATCGAACCAGTGACCCTTGGGTTCACAGGCCAGCACCAGTCTGCTGAGCCACCAGCCAGGGCACATCCATTCTTTTGATTTTGCATATTATATTGGCTGTAGGTATTTTTGTAGATGGCCTTTAAAAAGTTGAGCAAGTTCTTTTGTAGTCCTACTTAGCCGACAACTAGATTCTCCAAAACATTATATGATTAGATTTCCAGCCAAACACGATTGAGCACGTCCATTTCTCTGCTCCTTCCTGAATCCTCACCAAAATAATCATAGGTGATTTAAAAAAATGATACAGACCCAAAAGGAGAAAAAATAAAAGCCAAAATATTAACACAAAAAAAATGAAATGGAGTGAAAACTGACTTAACAGTCTAGGTACTTTTCAATTGTGGAGAGAGCAGGTTAGAACCAACTAATATAAAGGGGAAAAACCCCAGAAAAGATTTGGACTCAGAAGGGCCAACAACTTCTCCATGTTGGATGAGAGGATGGGAGGATCGGGCAATAGTATGTAAAGGATAAATTAAAACACCAGTTCAGAACAGGAGGTCACTTCCTCCATCCTGTACCTGCAGAAGACTGTCGTTCCTCCACACAGCACAATAGTGGAGACCTCGACACTGGAAAATTGAACCAAAGAGGACCTGCAACAGAGCTGGGGGCAGAGGTACAGAGCTACATGAGAAAAAGGGGAATCAGTAAACGTGTAAATATTGAATGAGGAAAGCCTCTAACATCTTTTTCCTGATGGTTGCTAGAATCTTAAAAACCAGGCGAATGCATCTATATTAGTTTCCTAGCGTTGTTAGAACAAAGTACTATAAACAGGTGGCTTTAAGCAGTAGACATTTATGGTCCCATAGTTCAGGAGGCTAGGAGTTTGAAAGCAAGGTGTTGGCATGCTCTCTCCAAAGCTTCTAGGATTCTCCCTTGCCTCCCTCAGCTTCTGTTGCAACTTCAGGTGTCCCTTGGTGCAGAGATGCTTCACTTCAATCTCTGCCTCCATCCTCACATGGCCATCCCCTCCCTATATGTGTGATGTTCTATCTCTTCTTCTTGTAAAGACACCTGCATATTGGAGTGGGGCCTCACCAGTCTGACTGCATCTTCATGAACTACCTCTGCAATGACCAATTTCTGAAAAAGGTCACTTTCTGAGGTATTGAAGGTGAGGACTTGAACATGTCTTTTGGCAGGACACAAGTCAACCCAAAACCACATCCTGGACAGGACATTGGAGGATTATATTTTTAGAAAACTGGCAAAGTCAAGAGAAAAAAATAACCCTACAGATCCTGACATTTGCTGAACCCCTATCCAGGTTCTTGACTGATCACCCACTAGTGATCTGAAAGGTATTTAGGGTAAAGAGAATGTGCAAAGAATGGGAAAATTCTGTAAGAACCTTCAGAGAGATAACAGAAGACACTATATTTATGACATAGATTTCTTAAATGTACATTATAAGACTTAGAAAAAGTCTTGCAAGTAAAAACATGACAGCCCCAAAAAGTTTTAATTCAATAGATAGGTTAGAAAATAAATAGAATTCTCTTAGAAAGAATAAAATATTAAAGATATTTAAAATGGGAGAAAAAAGGATATAAAAATTAGTGAGCATAGCTAGTTCAGTAAATCTAACATCTAATAGAAGCTCCAGAAAGAGAAAACAGAAAAAAGAAAATTTTCAAAGAAATGACAGAACTTGTACAAACATCAATTTCCAGATTTTAAGAGTTTCCTGTGTGCCCAGCAAAATAAACTAGAAAGAACTATATCAAAACGTATTAACCTGAAAATTCACTACAGTTGAACGAAATAAAACATTATAAAGCTTCTTAACAAAAACATTGAAATCCAGAAGACTCTTGAACAATGCTTTTTAAAAAACATTTAATTAATTATTTTCAGAGAGAGGAAGGAAAAAGGGAAAGAAACATCAATGTATGGTTGTATTTCACATGCCTCCAGCTGGGGACCTGGCTGGAGACCTGGACTGCAACCTGGGTATGTGCCCTGACTGGGAATCAAACTGGTGACCCTTGGGTTCGCAGGCCTGTGTTCAATCCACTGAGCCACACCAGTCAGGGCCTTGAACAATGCTTTCTAAAGTGGAAAAGAAAATTATTTCAACATAGAAAAAAATATTTTCCAATGGAGAATGTGCTTTCCCAAGGTCAGGGTGTAAACTACAGAAAATAATATAGGATCCATTACACCAGAAGGGACTTTCATAAATTATAGAGAAATGAAGGCCCATGACAGCTATGTAAATGTGAAAGACATCACCCTAGGCTAGAACAGGACAGGGGACTCCAGCAAGGGGCTGACCTTAAATAAAACAGTTGTATTGATAAACTACTTTATGTTTATAGTCATTGGAAGTTTTATCATTCTGACAAAGACTTTAAGGATGAATTAATGATTGGTATGTAAAATATTAAACAATCCAACAAACAAGCAAGGTTATTTTACAGTCGTAAGTTGAACAAACAATAAGTTACACAAGACAGGAGATATAATCATGCTTTCTATGTGGCTCAGTAACAAACAATAGTTTCGTAGACCATAATAAAATAAGCCATCATTATTGAGCTAACCACAAATTTGATGTTATTTTATCAGGAAAGCGAGATGAGGGGAAATGGAGATGAGAGGAAGATAGGCATGTAAGAAAAATAAACTCTCAACTTCCATTTTGAAAAGATAATGTTTAATTTTGAAAAAAATAACAAAATAGTCCCATAAATTGGTATTTACAAATAGGGTAGAAAGTATTTAAAAACTAGCTACAAATATTTAAAGAGGTTACTTTTGGGAGCGGAAGGCTAGAATAGGGAGAGATAGGGGTTGGGGATGCCTGTTTCTTGCTGTCAGTTTTATCAATCTATCTGACTTTTAAATTATTTTATATACATACAATTTTTAAACCCTTTATGGCAGTATAATATGTATACAGAAATATGAACATTTTACATGTAAAAAATTTTAAATCAAGTTGAAAAATGACAAAGGAGACAGACAAGGCTGTAAAGGTGTGGCCTTGCCCATCACTTACTATTGGTGCCAGCAGTGAACCCCCTAAAAATGCTTCTGAAGTTGTGAATCCAGAAGCATTGGTCTGTGATTTTCAGGCACTTTGGCGGTTCCTGAAGAAATAAACAATTTTAGTTATAATTTTGAATAAAGGATTAACAGTAGCTGTCTCAGAAAGCTGGTCACATTCTTTAAAAAGTCATTTCAGGCTCTTAAAATTTTTTTATTTTCTTTTTATAATTAAAAAAAGTTTTTAATTTATACATTTTATGGCTCATACTATTATAGTTGTCCCGCTTTTTTCCCCTTTAACCCCCTCCACCCAGCCCACCCCACTCCCTCAGTCAATCCCCACATCAATGTCCATGTCCATGGGTCCTTCTTACATGTTCTTTGACTAATCCCTTCACTTCTTTCAACCATTTGTCACCTCCTCCTCCCCTCTTACAAACTGTCAATCTGTTCCATGTTCCTATGCCTGTGGTTCTGTTTTGCTTGTTAGTTTATTTTGTTCATTAGATTCCACATATAAGTGAAATTACATGGTATTTCACTAACTGGCTTATTTCACTTAGCATAATATTCCAGCTCCATTCATGCTGTAGCAAAACGTAAGAATTCCTTTTTTTTTTTAAACTGCTATGTAGTATTCCATTGTTTAAATGTACTATAGTTTTTTAAATCCATTCATCTCATTCTGGTCTTAAAAATGGTTTTTAAATTGTTCTTGAACCACTTATTTTGTTTTCCACTTGCATGAGCTTTTGTATAAAATTGCTGGTCATCAATGTGTTAAAACAAAAAAAGAACAACTTATTTTGGCTAAAGTTCAATGAAATTACCTTAAATATATTAGATATATGTAATGGAATTGAATTAATATAGTTTATCTCAACGACAGTGTTTTTGAGTTAATCCTATGTGATTGTTTACTTTTGTTAAACTTGATGTTTTTTTTATGTTGTCTGCAGTGTTGTTCTACATCCCTGAGTCATCTAATATATATATTAATCATTAAGGCATGGTTCTTGGAAGTTCAAAATTAGTAATAAAAATAGTAACCTAAATACTACCACTTAGAATGATTTAGCTGTTCTAGGCACTTACCAACATCACTTGTCTGGGCTAGGCCTACTTTTCAGCTTTTAAAAATGAGCAGTGAGTGGAAATTTCGAAGCACCTAGGGACCAATAATCTAATCAGTTATGCTGCCACTTTTTTTTTTTTTTCCAGTGCCGCTCAACTTTGTCTGCATGTTAGAATCACTAGGAGAGCTTTTAAAATTCCAACCCATAGGCCAGGCCTCAAGGCCAGGCACTGGTATTGTGGAAACTTCCTAGGTGATTCCAGGGTGCTGCTGCCAAGGTTAAGAACTGACTTCAGTCCTGTCTTCAATCATCTCAGCCTTTCGTTTGTGATACCTCCAAGCACAAGTTAACCCTCCACCTTGTTTGAGGGAGAGATTATTTTAGAGGAGAGATTTCTCTGTCAACCAGACACCTGCTTTGAAAGAGATGGTGGCTCCCACCTCACATAAAACCTCATTGAAGGCAGTAAAGATTGGCAGGGATCACACCCAGTCATAGTCCCTGTTACCCGCTTGAGCTGTTTTACAAGCAGGGTCTCTCTTGGTTCTTTTGTTGCAATATTAAAGAAAGAGTTGGCACATTTTTAAAATGCCAGTTTATTGATAACAATTTTCATAAAATAAAAGTCACCCATTTGAAGTATACAATTCAATGGTTTGGGGTACATTCTTAGAGGTGTTTAATCATCACCATCAAATTTCAGAATACTTTCAGCACCACAAAAGGAACTCCAGGCATTTCAGCAATCACTCCCACTCCTCTTCAAGGGGATTTCCTGCTCCTAGGCAGCCACTGTTTGCTTTCTGTCTCTGCAGACTTACCATTGCTCTGGACGTTTTATGTAAGTGGTATTGTGCAATGTGTGGTCTTTTGTGTCTGGTTTATCTTTCACTTAGCATGTTTCCACAGTTCATTCATGTTGCAGCATGTATCAGTACTTCATTTACTTTTATGGATGAATAATATTCCATTATATGAACATACAGTATTTTGTTTATCTCTTCATCAGTTGATATATATTTGGGTTGTTCCCAACTTTGGCTGTAATAAATAATGCTGCTATGGAATTTGTGTGCACAATTTTTTGTCTTTTATTTGTAATTTTTTATTCAGTATTTTATTCATTACTTTTAGAGAGAGGTGGTGAAAGGAGGGAGAAAGAAAGGGAGAGAAACATCAATGTATGGTTGCCTTTCACCTGCCTCCAGCTGGGGACCTGGTTGGAGACCTGGCTTGCAACCTGGTTATGTGCCCTGTCTGGGAATCGAACCAATGACCTTTGGGTTTGCAAGCTGGTGCTCAATCCACTGAGCCACACCAGCCAGGGTGTGTGTACAGCTGTTAGTGTGTTTTTATTTCTCTTGGTATATGCCTAGATGTGGAATTGCTGGGTCATGTAATATTTGTGTTTAACCATGTTAGTAACTTCCAGATTGTTTTGGCACAGTTTTTGAAGCTAAGATTTAGTCTAGTAATGTTGTAAGTATTAATTGTTACAATAAAATGGAATTTATTTTTCTAAAGAAGTTCAGAGGTCTTTTTTTAAAAGATTTTAGTCATTTATTTATTCTTAGAGATAGGGGAAGGGAGGGAGAAGGAGAGGGAGAGAAACATCAATGTGTGGTTGCTTCTTGCACACCCCCAACCAGGGATACCTGGCTGGCAATCCAGTCATGTGCCCTGACTGGGAATTGAACTGGTGACCTTTTGTTTCACAGATATCTTAATCTTAAGAACAGTAAACAGCTCTCTTCAAATGTTAAATCTCATCTCTTTCCCCACCCCTCTCTGGAGAAGGAAAACATGTCTTATGGATAACAAGGGAATTTAAGACTTCTACAAGTGGATTTAAGCAAGGATCTCTTTATCACTTGTCACAAGTCTCCAGAACAAGTGTGAAATGAAGATGCACACAAGTGGATAAAAACCTATAACTAAAAGTATGACTATCTGAACATTTTGGCAGGACCTCAGCAATCCATTTGTCTCTGGACAACAGTGTATAGACTATTTTGAAACTTGGTCAGTCACTGTTATGAGTTCATCAAAACATTGCTTTGTTTTTCCAGAAGAAGCAGTGACCTCGCTGGTAAAAATCTGTGGAATTTTTATGGAGTTAGAACAAAATAATGACTTCCAATATTGCTAGTGGATCTTAGTATAGACATAGGAGATGACACCAAAACTTAAAAAACCTCAAAGTTGCATCCTGAGTAACAAAAATAGGAGTAAATTATACTATCACCAAAAAACTTGGAAATATACCCAACAAAGTTAATGACAAATATTAAGCTTGGACAGTCAGAGAAAGACAAATACCGTGTGATCTCACTTATATGTGGCATCTAATGAACAAAATAAACTGATGAAGAAAACAGAAACAGAGGCATGGATGCATGGAACAAACCGACAGCTGTCAGGGAGAAGTGGGAAGTAGGTAACTGGGTGAAAGAAAGTGAAGGGATTAGCCAAAGAACATACCTGCATAACTCATAGACACAGACAACATAGTGGTGATGGCCAGAGAGAAGGGGGCTGGGGGATGGGAAGCAAAGGTATGGGAGAATAGGGACATTAGCAATAGCATCAACAATAGAAATAAAGAAAACAAAACCCCCAGAGCCAACAGAAAAAATTACTGGCAACATTTCTGTATTAAATGAAACTGTTGGAGATAGAAAATAAGTTATGTAGCCTCACAGATACTTAGCTCTTTAGTTGGACAAAATAATTTATGTGGAGCGAGAGCTCTTGGCATAGATGAGGGAAAAGTGTGCAATGATTGGTTCTGTTTATCACTGAAAACCCGTGCTCCGGGAGAACATTTTGTTTTTTAGGTTTGACCTATTTCACCTTCACCTCCTATCCCCTCTGGAGGTGGAGAGACAGCCACAGTAGCTGAGTCCAATCAGGTTCATATCAAAACTGCATCTAAAGCTGTGAGAAAAGAGGGCTCCGCTATCCCCATATCCAGGGGTTCTCCATGCAGTAGCACTGGTAAGCAAGACTGATGAGGCCACATGAATCCATAGACCCTCGGCTGATTTTCGCAGGTTGTAGCTATGCCAATGGGAAAAGCAATAGATGCATACATTAGCCAAGGCACCCAGGAACGCACACACAGGGCATCCCTTTTGTCGAGAAGCTATGTTCTCCCCCTCGATGACTTAATTTTTTAAATATTTTTCTGAAATGCTTTCTAAATGTTATGCCCGATAGAGCTCCTATCTCATTAGCTCTTTAAAAAAAGTTTTATTATATATTTTTTCATTTTTATTTAACCTCCTTATACCACCCTCCCCCCTGCAATCACCACAATGCTGTCCATGTCCATGAGTCCTTTTTCTTTTTGCTCTCTCCCTCTCCCACCTCACCTCCCCACCACCTGGCAATGGCTGTCATCCTGCTCTCTTGTCTGAGTCTGTCTCTACTGTGCTTGCTCATTAGCTCTTTCATGCATCTTATTTTATTTTCATGTATTTTTGCTCATTATACTGCAATTAGCATGGACAAACAGGGGTCTTTGGTGTACACTCACATGATTAAGCAGTCTGTTCTCAGCCTACGCTTCCATTCCCCTCTGTCAGATCTCTGCTCTTGTCTCATTTCACGTTTTGACTTAAAAAGTGTAGAAACTAAACTACCTCCTACTTATTATCTTGCCTTTGCCTTCAAGTATCACACTGATCAAAACATATTCATCTAATTCCACTGATTCAATTATTTGATTGCTGGTTTTATTAAATTATTCACAAAATATTCCTCACCAAACTTCCAAACACATATGGGATTGTATAGTTTCCTTTCCAAATCGTCTATTAAGTACAAGTGATATACATATTAACTATCTCATTTGGGATATGTTATATAAATCAAATACAGCAAAATACATTTTCTATCTAGTTAATATTATGTATTATATACAAGAATACTGAGAATCTGGAAATGTGCTTTCGTATCAGTATCGATAGCCCGTGAGCTAGAGACACAACAACAAATAAAAAAGGTTGGACTGAATGTGAATCCACACACTGCTTTAATCACTGTGTTGGTGGGGCACAGTACACTGCGTGACCTCGATTTTATACTTAAGGCAATCATGAAAATAAAATTTGTAATCGGAGACTGGGGGTCTGGGAGAGCCAACATTCCTCACACCAAGAAAGCTACATGCATTGCAAAGTACAGAGCTCTCCGCCACTCAGGACCTCCTGACACACAAAATACAACTCAGATTAGTCTTCTATTTTAGTAACAAATTCAGTTTTGTTTTGTTTTATGAGCTTCAACTAACAGTGTGTATTGGTGCTACTCACTGGCTTAACAGTTTGAACAGCCTAAGGATCTTAATCAATTTGACCAACCCTGACTGACTTTCTCAACATAGTGAAGTCCTACCCGGAGCCATGCTCACTGATAGGTAGTTACAGGGCTTGAGATGCAGGCTGCAAAAAATTGCCAAAGCAAACTGGGATGGATCTAGGCATTTGCTAGGATAGATGGCTAACTCAGAGGATTGCGCTGCTTTGAATTTGGTACTAAAGAGTGAGGACTGTGATGAGAAGGGCCATATAATAACTCATACTATACATTTTTGGGTATTTTTCTGCCCTTTTTTATTTTGAAATAATTTCAAACTTACAGAAAAGTGGAAGGGGTGGGTTTCAGTGTGAGAGAGAGAAAGATGGATTCCTAATCTGTTTTATGGTTGCTTTTTGCCTTGGATTTATTTTTGCTCAACTATAATTTTTAGGTGTGGTTTATAAATATGCTGCACACTATGCCATGTATTTACATCGCTGACGTATGCAGGAAATCATCTATTGCTGAGAAGGAATTTATTGCTCAGTTGTTGATCTCAGGTTGGTCTTCAGATATAAGATTATCGACTTTTCCAAGTGCTGCAAATGGTGTCAAGGGGAAATTGCTCAGTAATTTCGGGCTTTACATTTGATTGTAATATCTAGCAGATCATAACATGCTGCCAGTCCCGATGATCTGGAGCACAGTTTAGATCATTTAATTTAGCAGAGATAATGCTAGAAATTAACATTATAAACAACCCACTGGATATAAAACCTGGTCTATACAGCTCATGCTATTTGGAAAGTCCTTTGTATGCCATCTGCTTCACAGATAGCAACCTTTATAAATATTCACTATGAAATTGAAAATGAATTTTTAATAATGGTTTCTAAATTTGGTGATCCACCAAAATCTTAATGTGCAAGAGCCTTTACATAGCCTATGTATGTAGAGGGTTTGCGGTAGGATGTTCAAGCATGCGGTTCAGAAATAGTCTAAGCTAGCCTCCAAGCTATTTGGAGCCACTACGAATTTGAATCTCTTAATACATTTGAAACATTTTGTATAAAGGCTATGACTTTTCATGATTTAAAACTTTTAAAATTTGAAATAACTTCAAACTTACCAAAAAAAACAAAAACATTAGGAAGAATTTCCATACGTATTTTACCTAGCTTCACTGACTGATATTTTACCACAGCAATTTCTAGTTTATATAGTTTTACCTTTAATTATGGAATTATTATATGTTTACTGGAATAAATTAGAAAAATATAGGATAGAAACAACAACATGGGTATCACCAATAATTTATGTGAAAAGATAAACATTATTAACATTTCTTTAATATTTTCACTCATAGACTAACTTTTATTTTATTTTTATTATTATTTTTTAAATTTTATTGTTGTTGTATTACATCCATCCTCTTTTTGCTCCCCTCTGTCCCCCTCCCCACCCGCCCATTCCCCCCAAAGTCAATCCCACCTGTTGTCCATGTCCATGGTTCCTTTATACTAAGTTCTTGTCTAAGCTGCTCCCCTTCCTTGCCTCTGCCTCCCCTCTCCCCCTCTAACTTCTATTATTAACTGCTTACTTAATTAACTGATTTGGTAATGATTGGTATTTCATTCCAAGTCCTGGACTAGCATGGTCAGGTGTGATATCTAGGGCACAAACTTTAGGAGGCACTCATTCTCAAGGTTCTGTCTCCCATCCAAAAACTAACTAGAACTGATCCTGCTCAGCTTCCAAAATTAGATCTGGCAAGTTCGGGGTGGTATGGCTGTAGACTCAGGGTAAAGTCAACATTTATGTGACTGTGAGAGTGAATACTTCCTTAAATTCCATGCCGTAGGCACCTCACTTGCCTCACTCTAATTCTTGCACTGTTTTTCCTTTTCCATTTCTCTCCCCTTCCACCCCTCTCTCTATTTCAAGCTATGCTTGCGGAAAGAAAACAGAATGTCTCTTCTTTGCTTGGTAGTTTCAAAATCCATAAGGAATGGAAAGGGCCCAAAATATCACAATGTTTGGGAAGGAAAGAATGGAATAATGTAAGAGCCATCTCCCGTGTTATTTCTAAATATGACTCTATAAGTAGAAGGGGAAAGGGTGAAGAAAGGGAAATAGGGAAATGATGGAAATTTAAATGGAGATGAGAACTTAGCACCTTGCTTACCCCAGGGTAGCCCTGGGGACCAACCTCCCAGAGTACACCATGTTCCAGTGCAGAGTAGGAGGAGCGAAAGGAACAGTGAGGCCTGAAAATGTCTTGAAGATAGGGATGAGGGATGACTCAGCAATGAACTGCCCATATCTGATAACCCAGGTACCAAACACCTAGACAATGGTGAGGATTGGGAGTCCTACCCAATTCCCCGTAAGGAAACAGGCTAATGAGGGGAAACCCGACCCTGGTGGAATGGGGGCTTACAAGAACAGTTATACAGAAAGTTACACAGACAAATAAGGATATAATTTTTTTGCATACCTAAACACACTCCATACGATTTGTACTCATTACACAATCACTGAATGATTGATGCACTGACCCATGTCATATCATGTGCTCATGAGTTATGAGTGGCTGAGTAAAGGGACAGTTAATTATACAGCAGGGATCCACTCTTTAAGAAGACAGAAAATTCTCTTAAGAGGTCTCTTAACACTGTGGCTTGATTTATCTTCTCAACCTCATGGGATCAACTGCCCAGATGATTTCCTTCAGTTCATAGCCCTTCACTTTGAACTTTTTGTTTGGAAATCTTATATTTTATCCCCCAAAACCCAGCCGGTAGGACCATGAAGTTGTGAGCACTCCTTCTCTATCTCTTTGAGATTCTATCTTGTGTACAAGGAAGATATTGAATGTTTTCTGCATGAATGAAGGACATTTGGCTTCATATTATACTTATGGCTCTCACTAACTAGGTTTTACTTTTTCTGAGGCAGGCTGCATTCTACACATGTTCGAATTCGTGTCTTAGTAGTACTCAATACATATAAGAGGTGTTCCGTGTATATGTCTGAAAGGATGAATTCCCAGGTTGTCTACCGAACAAAATAGAATACCTAATGTCTTAGATTGGGCTCTTCCTGAAGCAGATGGAGCCGCAGATTCAAGTGAAAGTGGGTTTGTTAATTAAGGAAGTGGTCCCAGGGTAGTCTAGTAAGAGAATGTGGGAAGCAGGGCAGGAAAGGGGAGGCAGACAAGCAAGGGTATAATTGTAGATTGAATTCCTGGACTCCGTCTGATCCTGTGGGAGATCTGGAGCATAAATTACATCTCTGAATTTAGTCTTGAGGCAAGGGGGCTGGGCTTTGTACGCCTTACTAATGGTTGGCTGACTCCCGCCACCGTAGGGGATGTGAATGAACTGCCAGCATCTCCAGTCTTCCTGCGGCTCCAGCCCTTTGAAGGAGAGTGCTGCCACAGCCAGAAGGGGCTCTGAGGGCACCCGAGCTGCCCGTGGGTTCCCCACACCTGACAGCAAGCAGTCTGCAAGAGCTTCTGCCTTCCATTCTGTGCCAGATGCTCCTGTTACTCCGTTTCTTTGTTTGGTTTGGTTTTGGTTTTGGTTTTGTTTTTTTGGTTTGCATGCTAATGTATATGCTACCTCCTTGTGTTGGTTTATAAAAAACAATAGTTAAAAAGATTATTCTTAACCCAGGAGTCTATGGTCAACTAATATTTGACAAAGGAGAAAGGAACATCAAATGGAGTAAAAACAGTCTCTTCAACAAATGGTGTTGGGAGAACTGGACAGCAACATGCAAAAAGATAAAACTAGACCACCAACTTACACCATATACACCGGAATAAACTCAAGATGGATAAAGGATTTAAACTTAAGCAGTGCCACCATAAAGGTCCTGGAGAAAAATATAGGCAGTAAACTTTTGGATATCCTACGCAAAAATATGTTTACTGATACTTCACCAAGGGCAAAGGAAATCAAAGAACGAATCAACAAATGGGACTATATCAAATTGAAAAGTTTCTGTTCAGCTAAAGAAAATATCAGCAAAATTCAAAGGGAACCAACTGT
>PVIW01007265.1:60281-75097 GCA_004026585.1 Noctilio leporinus | reverse complement strand
ATTTTAGCTGCATAAGAAGTAAGGCTATAATTTTCACAAAGATTCTAGTTAAGAAAAAGAGTGAAGCTATAGAAAGAGCAACAAGGTCATTTTATAAGTTATAAAAATATTTCTAGCCCTGGCTGGTAGCACAGTGAATAAGGCACCAGCCTGCGAACCCAAAGGTCGCAGGTTCGATTCCCCAGCCAGGGCACATAACCAGGTTGCAAACCAGGTCTCCAGTCAGGTCTGTGGCTGGAGGCAGGTGAAACGCAACCATGCATTGATGTCTCTCTCCCTCTCTGCCTCTCTCCCTTCCCCCCTTTCTAAAAATAATGAAATAAAATCTTAAAAATAAATAAATAAAATGTTTTGTAGAAAAAAACTATTTCTCATATAAATTTTTATAGACAGTGTTACAAAAGATATAGTGTTAAAAGGTTGAGTGTACTTTAACTGAGGCTCCTTTCTTTTAACTGAGGCTCTTGTGCCATTTCAAAGAATTGCTCAGAGATCTATTCCTAGAATCTATTAAAAACTGGTTATGGAAATTTTATTTTAAAAAAAAGAAAGAAAGAAAGGCCCTGGCTGACTGCACGGTGGATAAGGCACCAACCTGCAAACCCAAAGGTCACTGGTTAGATTCCCAGCCAGGGCACATAACCAGGTTGCAAGCCAGATCTCCAGCTAGGTCCATAGCAGGAAAGTGAAAGGTAACCATACATTGATGTTTCTCTCTCTCTGCTTCCCTCCATTCCCCCCTCTCTAAAAAAAAAAAAAAAAAAAAAAAAAAATCTGACTTAAAAAAAAGAGGTGAAGGGATTAAGAATACAAATTGGTTGTTACACAATAGTCATGGGTTATCTTTTGCGACAGCATGGGTGGGACTAGAGAATATTATGGTTAGTGAAATAAGGCAGGTAGCAAAGACAAATGCCATATGATCTCACCTAATATGGAACCTAACAAACAAAGGAAACAAACAAAATAGAACCAGAAGCATGGAAACAAGGAACAGACTGACAATCACCAGAGAGGGAGAGGGAGAAGAGGGGAAAGAAGGGGAAGGGTCTAGTCAAGGAACTGGTATAACTGACCCATGGACATAGACAATAGGGTGGGATTGACTATGGGAGTAGGGGGCAATGGAGAGCAATTAGAGAAAGATTGGGACAACTGTAAAGAACAACAATAAAAAAAAGAGATGAAAAAAATCATGGTGATGTAAAATACAACAAAAGGGGATATAATCAATAATATTCTAATTACTATGTATGGTGTTACATGGGTATGAGATTTATCAGGATGGTCACTTAGTAAGTTATATAATGTATAATCACTGGCTTGTATACCTGAAACTAATACAATATTATATGTTGACTGTAACTGAAAAATAAAAAATGATTTAAAAAAGATTAAATAACTTGTTTAAGTTCTTCCTCCTGCTAAGTGGTATGGAGATTTGAAAACAGGACTGATACCAGAGCCTGTACTCATAAACACTGTGTTGAATGGTCTAACATTATATTCCTCTGAACTCTCATAGCATTTGTTAACTGTACCACTAATTCATTCATCAAAGATTAAGCATCTGTTGTGTACCAGTCCTAATACTAAATGACTCTTGCTCATGTTGTTTACTACTTATATTGTTTGTTTGCTGGATTATGGGTACATGTATAATTGTCTGACTTTCTCAGATTGATTGTAAACTTCTTATGAGTGAGAACTTTTAGGTGGGTCCTACAATATAGCTTTCATCTTGCATTTGACTTACATTCAGCTAACCACTAAATCTTTTTGATTCTACCTTAAAATGCCTTTCAGATCTCTTTCTTGCTTTCCCTTCCTATTGCTGCAGTCCTAATGCAACTTGTATCATTTCTTCCCATGTCACCTAAGTAATCTATGAACCTGCATTTTATTCTCCCTTCAATGATTCTTCCTCTCTGTAGCCCAGATTTGTCTGTATAAAATGTGTATCTTATATCATTCTTCTTATCAAACACCACTTATTCCACAGGATAAAGGTGACATTCTTGAGCCCTTAGCCTAAGGCCTATCAGAACCCTCCTCTCCTGTGCCTCTCTAACACACAGCCCACTTCCTTGTCTACTAGTCCAGCCACATTTCCCAAACAGAACAAGTTCTTCCCTGGCCCTGGGTCTTCTGAACCCATGCTGGAATGAACTTTCTTTCCTTGTTCACATGGTGAGCTCCTCATTCTTCAAGGACCAATGTTCTAGATATTAATCCCATTAGTACCAGAATTGAAAGCTCCTCCTGTGCTTCACTTTGTTCCCATTTCCATGTTTTACTTATTCATATTGACTTATTTAGATACTAACTTGTTTCTTCCTTTTAGTCTGTGCTCCTTGAAAAGGAAGGACTTTGTCTCCTCCCTATTCGTTCTATGGTAGAGCAGCTCACAATAAGTTATGAATCAACATGAAATGAACATTTCTTTTATTTTTCTCTTTTCTAAACAGCATTTTTTTTTTTTTTGCCCATGTTTTCCCATTAGAGTTAGTCTATCTCTGCCCTTAAAAGAATGTTGTAAAACCCCAATGTGGATTTTTTGTTATATGTTCCTTTTTCATAAGATTTTTTTCCTTTCCCACTTCTACAACAACAGGGAACCCAGGAATATTCCTACAGGGTGTCCTAGAGACCACCTTTCCTCCATTTCCACCAATTCTATTCAATTCTGAAGCATTAAACAAGCCTCCAGGCTTGTTCTAACTCTTAAGTCAGAGAGCTACTTTTTGATTCAGACTAGTATCCTAGACTTCTTTTCATTTGGACTATTCACCTTTCAACACTGATTTATTTTCATGGCAGGTATTAGTCACAACAGAAAGACAAAATCAAATAAAGTCACTATAATGGCTTTTACAAAAAAGTAAATCTTTTCTCCCCTATCTTCATTACACAGAGGCACCAGGCAGCTTCAGAACCTGGGTTTCCCAGGCTCTTATCAGAGGGAAAAGGCATTCTGTTGATCAGCACTCGGGGAGTCAGTATTCCTCTGAAATGCACCAATCCTGACCCCAGAGTGGAGCACACTCTGCTCTGGAGAACTCCCTGTCCAGGTCATCTAACTGTGCTCTAATGGATGGAAGTGTTTTAGTGCTTAATACTTTTAAATATTATAATTTCATTGAACTTGATGACGCAAATATGACATGCATTTGATTTATACTTGCTTACCACAATGTAGACCACTTAAGGGCAGAAACTGTCAACTATAATACCTTGAGCAGAAAAGACATCTAACAAATATTTTTTGAATCAATTGACTTGAAACCAAGGTTAAGTACACAATTTGCAAACTGAGTGGTGAAAAGAAAATAAAACTATAGATCCCCTTGTTCAAAATTCAGGGGAAAACTACCATAAAAAATACTAAAATGTAATGTTTATATCAACATTATTCATAGTAGCCAAAATGTGGGAACAATTCAAATGTCTGTCAACTAACATGGATAAACAAAAGTGGTATTCCATCCAATGGGATATTATTCAGCCACGAAAAGGAATGAGATGATACATGCTACAACATGAATGAACCTTGAAAGCAATATGCTAAGTAACACACACACACACACACACACACCACATTTATATGATTCCATTCCTACATAACATCCATAATGAGGGAGATCTATAGAGATGAAAAGCAGATTAGTGGTTGCCTAGAGCTGGGCAGGACAGAGGGAACTGCAGTGGTGACAGGAGGCTTTTATAAAAAAGATTTTATTCATTATTTTTATTCATTATTTTGCCCTGGCTGGGAATTGAACCAGCAACCTTTGGGTTTGCAGGCCAGTACTTTATCCACTGTGTCACCAGCCAGGGCTTAATAAAGCTATTTTAAAAAAGATACTGAAATATAAGGTTTTTTCCTTCCTTCTGAGGTCTCCTGAACTTTCAATGTTTTCAACTGGGTAGTTAATAATGTTGTTTTAAATAAACAAAAAATTAAACTTAAATTATTAGCTTGAGTTTTAATACTCATCTTTGCATTGTGCAATGTCAGTTTTAGATGCAAATGTGAGAGCATTTAACTCAAGCAGAATTACCAAAGTTACACAATTCCTATATAGGGGTGGGCAAAAGTAGGTTTATAGTGGTAATACAAATAAATAACACAATAATAAGTAACAGCAAAAGAACAAACTCTGTGTGTCACATACAACTGTAAATCTACTTTTGCCCACCTGTGTATTGTAGCTCATGAATTTCATTCTTGGAAGGACAGTGAAAAGCTGCACAAAACTAATTCAACTGTTCTTATTTCACTTCTTGAGATGCACACATTCCACCAGCGCTAACTTTATTTTACTGATGAGTGACATAGAACTGAAAGGAAAAGAACCATATTCAGAGCAAGTAGTTGGCTAATATAAGGAAGTGACATAAGTGAGAAAAGATATGACAAGGTTCCTTAAGCATTTATGTTTTTTAGGGTGCCATTGCTTGCTTTCTGCTTTCAAAGCAAGTTCTGATTTGAACGGAAAACATGGCCTCTCAGGACTATTAGGGACCCACTTAGTTTTGGACACAACATGCTTACCTTGTACTTGCTTTGAGTCTTGCTGAACTTTGAGGCATTGTGGATCCACACTGGAAGTCTGTGTTTCTGGGGCAAACCTAGAGAATTAGTGAAAATTTGGCAGCAAAAATAAAAAAAGGAAGTTTATATTTCCTCTGCTCATATGCAGTATTTACTGTCCCATCAGACTTCACTTACAAAATACTCACATACTTTCAAAGATAAAATTTTTAAGAATTTAAAAATGAAGACAGTAGTATAAACCATCTATGGGACACTTTTGAGGGTGGGCCCCATGTGACTGCACAGGCTGCATGTCCATAAAGCCAATATTGATTGAAATATTTGATTTCTAAATGATTGGAGATGTATCTTTGGATAAGCAATATATCTGAGGACATGAAATTGCAAGCTCTAATCTTTCATCCAATTGAGTGATTGTGAGCAAATGATGTTTTATTCTTTAAGCTCTCAGGCCTTAATTGGATGTTTTCACCTTTCCCTTATGCTGTCCTGACCTAAAAAATCTAGAAGAGTGAATTACATTTTGCTCAGCTATTTCAGATTCAGTTTAAAGAAAAGTTACTGAAAATACATTCCACAATCACCTGGATATCTAGGCATGAGTCTAAGTGGGGAACAGGTTGCCCTGTTCAAAAGGTTTTTATCCCCAAGAAGGACTGTAGTTGACTGAGGGAATGGGGGAGGGGTTGAGCAGTTGGATCCTGTGAGGAGCAGGGTTGTGCATGGGTGTGGTTGGTTGGGGCGCATATCTGGTCTGGATCTGCATCCAATAAACTGGGAGTGGTCTGAGATAAAACTCACCAGCCTCCCAACCTTCTCAGAATAAATGAGTCAAAAGACAGTTTGTAAATTACCATTGCAGATGCTCAACAATACATTTTAAGTAGCTTTTTATCTACAGCTAATTTAATGACCTTAATAAATAAAGGTCATCTATACAGATTGCTTAAGAGAAAATTCAAATAATAAGGGTTTTTTTTTTTTTTTATATTGCTTACTATTTAATCAGAAAAATACTGTCATTAGGGTTCCTGTAATTAAAGCATAAACCACTTCTGTTGCTTTATGAGTATTGCAGTAATAAGAGATCAAAAATACTTATCGAATGTAGAATCAGATGAAAGAATCTCATATTACATTTTTGAAGAAAAGCAGTTTTAGCTGGGGTGATGTGCTGATAGATGTTATTGAATACAGTAAATTCTACTATTATTCTGTTAGTAAGAAAAAGTTGTTAACTGATAATTCTCTTTTTAATCCAGTACTATATAAGGATTATAGGCTTTCATATATGACCTCATGTAGTAATTAAAATTTTTAAAATGGTATCATTAAACTTTAATTTTAGTAACATCATACTTCAGGGCTTTGAAGATTTAATTCCTGGAACATTGTACTTATAGTGTACACACGGTGTTTGATTATCAATACATCCTATCCTCTGAGCAAATATACTCAAATAAGCAAAGATTTTATTTAGTTTCTAGGTTAAGATTTCTAAACTTCTCTTATATATAATTGAAAATGCATTTCTCCTTTTAAAAAAAAAAACTTGTTTTTTTCATTGTCAAATAAATTTAATGAATTTATTTGTTTTTCCAGACCCCTGCCCTTCTAAGGTTATAAAATTCACTTTTGTTGCCTTCTTGTGTCACAAGCCCTTCTATCAAAACAATGTGTACTCTCTAAGAACTACATTATGCAAGTGTAAACTTTATTCCTGTGTAGGTGGATAATATGCTAGTTTGGTAAAAGGAGGTGAGAACCTGGGAAATACAATCCCAGACCAATTATCATGGCATTGTTCAAGCATAGAACCATCTGAGAGCCCACCTGGGACCTTCTACATTAAAATAAGCTCAGTGCATGAAAAGGTGCACTAACCTTACCTTTTAGAATGAAAACGTATCTAGCCTTATTTCTTAAAGAAAACCATTTAACTATTTAATTTCATAACTAATGCCAAAATGAGGTTTTAAAAAATCTTCTGACTCAATTATATTTCCTGGACATTAAGTTGTAGAAATCAAAGATTTTCCTACACCCATTCTCTCTTCCCTTTATTTGACTTGAGTGAATTCCAAGGTATTGGACTCTGTATCCAGGGAATAACTTTATCATGGAAGACATTAACCCAAGTTTTATCTAAAATATCCTTTATTGAAAAGACATAAATCTCTGTTGCTAATCTAAGAACCTATACATGATCATTGCCAGCATCAATGACACCAAAGAGAAACAGGTTGTTTCTTTATCAACCCAACTAGTAGATTGAGGAAATGCCCTGGTTGCAATGTTTCTTAATTAGATTAGGGCAATTGACAACTATTTCCCATTGTTTCCTTATGGATAATATGTTAAAGTATAGGCAGGCACATGGCATTACAAGTGTCTTCGTAGCTGATGCGACATCGTACCCAAAGGCTATTCCCTCTTAGTCTGGAGAGAATTTTCTAGTAAAGTGTCCTGAGCAAGTTCTTAGACTTGTCCAATTTAATATTTATATTAATGATTTAGATAATGATTTTGAAGGGTTTTTTCCTTTTAAATTTAATTTTATTGTTGTTGTACTATATCCATCCCCTTTTTCCTTTTCTCTGTCCCCTTCCCTACCCACCCACTTCCCTTCAAAATCAATCCCACTTGTTGTCCATGTCCATGGTTCTTCCATGCTAGTTCCTTGGCTAAACTGCTCCCCTTCTTTGCCTCCTCTTCCCCTTTGCTCCCTCCCCTCTCCCCTCTGCCCATTGAAGGTCTTGAAGGTTTTTTAAATTTTTTAATTTTTAATTTTTATATATTTTTAATGTATGGTTGTGTTTCACCTGCCTCCAGCCACAGACCTGACTGGAGACCTGGTTTGCAACCTGGTTATGTGCCCTGCCTGGGGAATCTAACCTGTGACCTTTGGGTTCTCAGGCCGGAGCCTTATCCACTGTGCTACCAGCCAGGGCTTGAAGGTTTTTTTAAAGCAAAATTTCACTCAAGTAAAATCCTTACAGAAGACAAATACATGTAATAAATAAAAATGGAAGGTCTTTGGTGAAGGTGGGGAGCGGAAAAAAAAAAGACACAAAAGACACTTGTAGGTCTTTCCAGAGCTCAGTTAGAGCACTATTGACCCATGTTAATAATACTAACTTTTATTGGGACTCATTATGTGCTGGGCATTGTGTTGAACTCCAAAATCTATTATCTCATATGGTCATCCCCACATGTTTCTATGAGAAAGAATCCCTTATTACTTCCAATTCACAGATAAAGAAACTAAAATTCAGAGTTAATGAGTTAATTGCTAAGTTAATTAATGATTATACAGTAATAAATGACACCAGGTTTCCTGACCCCAAAGCCCAGCTCTTAACTACCCTGTTATTTTGCCTTCTATGAAAGTGTATATGTTACAGGTGTCAAGTGTTGGGCAGTGCAGAGAGGTGAGAGGAATGAAAGTGGCACTGAGCTCACTCAAAGCAGCCTAAACCACAAACACACTGAATTGATCTACATCTGCTTTCCCATCTCTTACCTTTATCTCTTTTCTCCTTCTGCCTCTCTTCCTTTCCCAGCTATTCAACTGTGGCTTCTCTTTGTTGGCACCAACCTTGATCAAATTTGGCACCTTGTGGTTAAACACAGGCTTCACCCTATGACATTACCTTTGCTTCTCTGATTGAATCTGACAGTTACTTCTGCTTTCTAGGAGCCCACACATCTGTTTTCAGTTTTGTGATGCCCCAGGTGTGGCCACCAGAATGACAGACATGGAGCAACTGTTGGTAGTGTGAAAACTGAGGGAACGTCAAATGTATTCTGTTTTTTAAATTTAGAACAAGAACATAGGACTTTTATCTTCTGAGGTAAAATTAAGTGCTCTATTTCCCACACTCCTAATAATTCAATAGTTTGAGCTAAAGTATTTCAACATTTCTTTGAAAAGAAAAAAAGTTGCTTTTTAAATACTGGCATGTAGTCACTAACGGAATACTTACAAGAAACATGAGAACTGCTTATTTTTTCTTTCACAGAATACATACACACAGACTCATAGTGAACACCTCAAATTCAGTAGGCAATTAATATTTCTGTAGAATTCAATGTATGGAAAGAATCTGCAATGATCAACAAAAATGCATATAAAGAAAAATATGGCCCTGGCTGGTGCCACAGTGGATAAGGTGCCAGCCTGCGAACCCAAAGGTTGCTGGTTCAATTCCCAGCCAGGGGAACATAACCAGGTTGCAAGCCAGGTCTCCCGCCAGATCTGTAGCTGGAGGCAGGTGAAAGGCAACCATACATTAATGTTTCTCTCCCTCTCTGCCTGTCTCCCCTCCCCTCCCTCTGAAAAATAATAAATAAAATCTTGAAAAAAGAAAAGAAAAGAAAAGAAAAATAGGTGGTGGCCCTGGTCAGCTAGCTCAGTTGGTTAGACCATCATCCTGATACGCCAAGGTTGTTAGGGAACATATAAGAATCAACCAATGAATACATAAATAAGTGGAACAACAAATCTATGTTTCTCTTTTTCTCTTTTTTTTCAGTCTAAGCAAATCCAAAGTAAACCTGCCTGGAGCTGAGCTCCTGTGTTAAAATGTGTTCATGACGGTCACCAGCATCCACCACAGAAATGCTGAACAAAGTAGACAAAATTTCTCAGCTAGTTGATGTTAGCCAGCTTTTGCCATTGCTAACCCTGGAACAGGCATGATGGGTATATGAACAGACTGGCCATCATGGCAGAAATAAAGGCTATGTATTGACCCAAATCATGGACTTCTATTTCCCAGCCAGTCTAGCTATTGTTGCCTCTGAATGTCCAAACTGTCAGCAACATAGGCCAACACTGGGGTCCTCTTAGGGAACTATTCCCTAAAAAGATCAGTTTTAAGGTCCTTTCCATCTGGAAGAGCTGGTGATATATCCTTGAGGGAGATGAATACCAACTCTAGGTATGGGATTGCCTTTCCTGCTACAGAGCCACAGCCAGTACTGCCTTTGGTGGGGCTGATCCACAGATATAAAATCCCACTCAACATAGCCTCTAGCAGGGGATTCATTTCATGGGGAAGAGGTGTGGGGATGGGTCCATTATTTCATTTCTTGTTTGAGTGGTGTGGTCAGAAAATAACTTGGTTTTCCATTTTTTGTTTGGCATTACCAGAGTAGCCATTGTGGAATTGTTCTATTTTTTCTTTTATATATGCTGGTATGAGCTGAATTGTGGTCACCTGCAAAATTCATATGTTAAAATTCTAACCCTTAATACTTCAGAACGTGACTACACTTGGAGACAGGGCTTTTTTAAAGATAATTAAGGTAAAATGAGGTTACTCGGGTGACCCTAACCCAATGTGACTAGTGTCCTTAGAAAAAGAGTATAGAACACAGATTCTCACAGAGAAAGGCCCATGTGAAGACACAGGGAAAAGACAGCCATTTACAAGCCAAGGAGTGAGACTTCAGAAAAAAGTCAACTCTGCCAACACCTTGGTCTGGGACTTCTGGCTTTCAGAACTATGAGATAATACATTCCTGTCATTTAAGTCACCTGGCCAGTGGTATTGGTTATGATAGCACTAATGTAGGGAATAAGGAGAAAGGTGACTCTCAAACTGGACTATACCACCTCAGGGAATAATTAGCGGCTGAGTCAGACTACAAGTCAGGAGGTCTCTGAGGTAACAGGGTTAACAATGTGAGGACGTGACCAAGCTAGTCATGTTTTATGAATTGGGAGAATATATTTCTCACACTAACAAAATAATTTGTATGCTAAGTTTATAAAAACTAACATTCATACAAGTATACCTAGGAAGGTTTATGGGTTTGGTTCCAGACCACCACAAAAAGCAAGTATCGCAATAATCTTTTTGCTGGGGTGGGGGTGGCGGTCTTGCCTTTAATTTGTAAAAAATAAAACATAAGTGAAGCAGGATAAGACAAGGTATGCCTGTAGTGGTTAATTTTATATTTACAAAGCACTTCAGGGTACATACTTTACTTGAATCTCATTAAAACTCTGTGAGGTGGTTGGTAGGGTGTTGTAACCTTCAGTTAGGAAACTGAGGATGCAGGAATCCTTAAGATGACAAAGGAAGTGACAAAAGTAGGTCTTAAACCCAAGTATTTAGGCTCCAACTCCTCTTTGGGACCTTCTCTGTTTAAAAATTCTCAGTGGCTAAATCCTTTACTTACAAGGGCATACAAGGTCCCTCTCATTCTGGGCGCTCTAGCTTCCCTTTTCCATCGCTTTCGTTCACCCTCTTCAGCCCATGCTTTATCAACATGGAATCACTAACCACTCTTCATTAATCAAATGTGCCTTGCTCTCTCATGCCATTGGTGAACATGAAACTGGAAAAGGTGGTGCTTGTGTTGCATGTCACCTACCACACCGAAAGCAGATAGGGATTGAATTTTTATGGACTCTTCATTCAAATGGTTGGCGATCTGAGAAGATGGTGGGTTTGCACCCTAACAGTCTGTCTTACATTGCATTATAAATAGGTCCTTTTATATGGAGAAGAAATGTGTGGTAAGAGGTTTGGAATTCAAGTGAAAAGTTATTGAGATAAAAGCTGCAGCATTCTTTCTTTGTGTCCTGGGCAGAGGTCCTCCCACCCTGGAGTATAATGGGTCAGATACCATCTTGATTGCTTGCAGTCCCCCTGAGGCACAAAGGTGGAACTACTTCTGATTTCCTGGAGCTAAGGTGGGTCATCCCTCCAAGTTCCTGAAACAAGAGCTTATTACATATATTGATCACTAAGCTTATTAGCTGTTACCTGGAACTAAAATTTTCCAACATTTGAGTCCCCTGCCATTCTGTCCCTCCCTCTGAGATGATTTTGCTCCTTTCAAATTACTACACATTCTTCAAAATCCAGCTTAGCCCTTGGCTGATGGCTCAGTGGATAGGCATTGGCCTTGTGAACCCAAAGGTCGCTGGTTTGATTCCCAGTCAGAAATGTAACCAGGTTGCAAGTCAGCTCTCCAGCTAGGTCCTTAGCTGGAGGCAGGTGAAAGGCAACCAAACATTGATGTTGCTCTCCCTCTCTGCCTCCCTCACTTCCCCTCTCTATAAAAATAATAAATAAAATCTTTAAATAATAATAATAATAATAAAACCCAGCTTAAATATCACCTTCTCTGTGAATCCTACTGTGACTTTCTCTCCTCCGTGCTCCCATATTTTGAACACATTTCAGTTCTACAATTGCACTTATCTCATGAGATTATAAGCAAATTAGCAGAGTGAAATAGGGTTTTAGAGCCAGGCAGACCTAGGGTCAGATCCTGACTCTGCCATGCTTCATTCAATCAAATAATTCACTTGAGTATAAATGATATGAAGTACATTGAGCCGTGTTCCAGGAATACAAAGATGACAAAGCTGTGTTCAATTCTAATGCAATTTAGTTGAGGAGTCATAGAAATAGTAAATTAAAATTTAAAGAGACATGTGCACTGCTAGTGATGTACAAGGAGCACTAGGGAAGGCACTGACCCTTCTCTAGGTCAAAGAAGACATTTAAAAATATATTTTATTTATTTATTTTTTAGAGAGAGGGGAAAGGAAGGAGAAAGAGAGGGAAAGCATTGATGTGTGAGAGAAACATTAATTGGTTGGCCTCTTGCACCTGCCCCAACTGGGGACTGGCAGACAACCCTGGCACGTGCCTTGACCAAGAATTGAACCAGTGGCCTTTCACTTTGTGGGGTGACATCCAACCAACAAAGCCTTGCAGGCCAGAGCAAGAAGACTTTTTGAAGGACAAATGGGAATTAGATGAAGGCAGATAGAAAATTTTAGGCAGCGGAATGAAGTGTACCAAGGAGAGTGAGAAAATGCCACAGTAACTCCCTAAGCCTTGGTCTCCTCATCTGCAAATAGGGAGATATACACGTGCTTATTAGGGATGGTCAGATTAAATGTGAATCATATGTAAATCATCTAGTAAAGAGCCCGACATTGAGTAAGTGTTCAAAATCTTAAGTCTATGATTATTATGTTGTAGTTATCTCTGTTTCTGTCTCTCCTACTTGACCATGGGTTTCCTTGAGGGCCAGAAATAGTCTTGCTCACCTTTGTATCATTAACTTCTGACACTGTGCCTGGCATGTGATGAACACTCCACACATATTTGTTGGGTAAGCTTATGAATGCATAAAGAACTCAGCCTGCGAGTTTCAGGATCTCGTCTAATCTAAGACGACAGTAAGAAAGTTAAGAAATGAACCGAAAAAGTGATAGCAGCCCTAAAAAATTCTTCGAACTTTTCAAAACTTTCCCTTTTAAAATTAATGGAACACGGGGAGCTTCCTTCTGGCATTTATCAGAAACTACCAGACCTGCTACCTTAAAAAAAAAAAACTAAAAGAGCAACAGATCTATGATGAATTGAATTGGATATGAAAAAGAGGAGGAATAAGTGTAGGTCAGATCAAGTATAAATCCAAGCCCCCTGATCTTTTTCTCTTCAACAATTATTAGTACTTTATGACAGAGAATTTAAAGATATTCATAACTGAGAAGTTACTCACTGAGAGGAGGCTGGAAAACCAATGTCTCAGGAACTCCCTCTTTTTCCTCTCAGCAAAATCTAAGGGAGGATCCTGGGAATATGCTGAAAACATTTTAATAAAGTTTATAAATATCATGTGTATAAATAGAAGCTTCTAGGTCTTTATTACAACTGTTTTTAGCACCAAAACATGATCATAAGATAAATAGACATCAATCTTCAAGGTCAGAGTCTCTTGAAACAATCCCAAGCTATTAACTGTGAGAGTAATAAAATTGTAATTGGAGTACATTTTAAATAGCCTAACAAATCTTTGTCCAGTCATGCATTCCTAGAGGACATGCTATACTTCTAGATTAATGTTAAAGATACTCCAGCTGTATGTGTAACTGGAATGTATACTCCAAATTACCAAATCCAGATTCTACTCTCTACTACACAATCTATTTTCATCAGTTTGTATGCAGATTCTACCAAGCAGGTGGTCTATAGCTCACAACCAACAACACTTACCAGCTGTTAAATTTATACATCGCTCTCATTAAATGCTTAATTGCTCTCAGTGGACTCAATACACAGCTCATAAACCATTTCAGGATGGTTCCCAAACATTGTTACCTATGATAGATCAGTGTCCCTTGGTTGAAAATGAAATACCTGGATAACCTTATACTTTTATAATGTTTATAATTATTTAATAGAAAAAATAGCACATGAGTATTTTCTCTTAGTTTTTGGAGAGAAGTAAAAAGACATGTTCACTGCCAGGTATCCTACTGGTCCCTTAATATCCTTTTTGAAGTTGGAACACAAGGATTTTACTTCCCTTTAAATTTATGGAGAAAACAAAATGACCAGGGAGAATTAAGGACATTTACATACTTTGTGGACAATGACTCTATCATTACACACTCTTCCTGTGTCAATGGCATCTAAAGTGAAGAAAACGGGTGTTCTAAGTGTCCTAGTCTGGCAGGAGAGTCTGTGGAGGCATTTCTGTCTACCTTCCCCTTACCTAGTACATTGAATGTTAATTTTGAACGAGCTCATCTTGTTCAACTTCATTGTTTTATGGGTGAGGGACACCAAGCCCCAGAAAGTGTAGGTGGTTTGCCCAGCTGGAGTGACGGAGGGTAGGCCCTTGCCTCCTTGCACTGCATCTTGACCAGCTGACCACTCAGCCTCTCTGGTCTCCCAGTTTGCTGCCATAAATGGCAGCAAGAAAAGGGTAGGCTGTAAGTTAGCCTTTTTAAACCCTTGCGCAAGATACAGAAAAAGATTTATTTATTTTTCAACCAATGTTACCCAGGTACTTTCTGCTTTAAGCCAAAACACATATGAAAATGGAGATTTAAACTAGGCTGAGAGTGATTCTTGACTTAGTTTAAAGTGATTCACTACTGGAAAGTTAGCTTATGCTAACTGCAAGAACACATCTATTATATAAATTAAGGTATTTATGCCCTCAACTGATTACCAAGTGTTTATAAAGTACCTAACACTGTGCCAGGTGCTATACGATTTTTAAAAAATATTAAGTACAAAGCCCTGGCTGGTGGCATAGTGGATAAGGTGCCGGCCTGCAAACCCAAAGGTTGCTGGTTCGATTCCCAGCCAGGGCACATAATCAGGTTGCAAGCCAGGTCTCCAGCCAGCTCTGTAGCTGGAGGCAGGTGAAAGGCAACCATACATTGATGTTTCTCTCCCTCTCTGCCTCTCTTCCTTCCCCTCTCTCTAAA